>JAAAKO020023233.1:0-14618 GCA_010015015.2 Bolitophila cinerea | reverse complement strand
ATACCTTAAATAAATATAAATATAACGTTATAATATCGTTATGTTACGCATTTTAAATAAAACGATATGCAAACGTTTACGGAACGTGTTTCTTACAACTTGTTATTAATACACCAAATCGTAAGATTAAAATAAAACGTTTGGAATTCGTTTTTAGTTTTATTAAAACCACAAATCAATATATAACAAAAAATATATGTATATTTCAGAGATCAGCATATGTAATCTTAGAATTCGCCATATGTCAACAATTTATTATGGTACATATATAATGATGATGATGAGGTACTTTGTGAAAAAGTTTTTTTAAAGGAGGCAACGACTTCTTTTGCCTAGGTTCCATAATTATAACCAAGTGGCTTTGGAAGTTATTTACATTGTTTTTAGTGAATAGCAATGCCCAACAAACAATTATGGGCCTATGGATGTCCTCAGGACGTTTTCAAATTATACGTATATCGATAGATTTTGCAATATGACATCCTTAAAACATTCTATGCGCTGCCTAATCACCACTTGAAAAATATTTAGATGTTTTGAGGACGTCCATCTCTTATAAAATAAATGTCCTTAGGACATCCATAAAATGACAAACGACAATATTTATTAAATTTTAACGATGTCTTATGTACGTTATAATATACATGTGCTAAGCTTATGACTTATGTCATATGGATATCCTCAGAATGGCTTACAATTACAATGACAATGATCTAAAACATAAAAGGAATATCTTCTCGATGTCTCTAATGACGGTATAGTTTTTGCCGTACATGGAAGTGACATCGCTAACACATTAAAAAAGACTAAAAATAATTATGCAATACATACTTAAAGTACATTAAAAGTACATCGCCAACATATCTTTTTGGTTTTTACTGCCGCGTGTCGTAACCAATATCCAGCAATTACTCTTATTGAATACTCTGACATATTGTCCTCAACGAATGCTTTTAAAATGAATTTTCTAAATTGTGTGGATTTGAGAGATTTTTTACCACGAGGTCCATCCTATGTTGATCGAATGGCTACAGTTGGCGATAAAAGTAAATTTCTAGCTGACCTCACAACTAAAGCTGGCGTCTTAATTCCAGGCATTTTCATTTTATTTATCTGAAATAAAAAAATAGATTACCATCTGAATAAAAACTTCCTCTTCTTTAAGCAAGTTATTAAACTCTTCAAAATATTGTATAGGAAAAGTAGGCAGCAAATTGTCAAAAGTAGCCAATTCCTTCATCTCCAGTACGGTGTTCGCGATTAGTTTTACGATTACGTTGTTTGTAAAACTCTCCTGATAAATCATCATGAAATAATTGCGTGTAGAGATTACTATGACTTTATCTTTGAAGTTTGTGAAATTGATGGCTCCGAAATAGGAAGATAGGAGATTACAAATATGTATAAAACATGTAATATGTAATTTAAATTCATCATATTACCTCACTTGTGGCTTTATCGTACAAACTTAAAAAACCCGTACCCAACAAATGGGGTTGTGCTCCGTTAACTGCCCAAACAACTTTAATTGTAGATCGGTACTCTAATTTTTAATATTTGGGTAAAATTTGGGAAAGACAATATTAAATTTCACGAGAAATTTCAGCCAAAAAATAAATCATGGTCAGGGTAAATCCGTATATACAAGAACAAGATACTTAGATTTAGGCTATTTAGTCTGTCGTGGACAATCTTTGCTGTTAGTGGCATCACCCAACGCATGACTTACCCACAACATACCAGACCACTGACACCGAACGCAAAAGCATACCGAAAGCGACACGGATAGACGCCGCACGCAACTGATACTGAATGCACCACAAACCGCACCACCGAAAGCACCAAAAAGCCATCGACATTATCATCATTCTTCAGTCATCCTTGATCCTTGATCTTCGATGTCCACGAAGTCTTTATAAACCGAAATAAAGTTGTCGAATTTCAATTATTTTGAATATGAATACGTCTGATATTTATTTTAAATTTAAACAAAAACAAACGTCAAACAAGAGAAATGTCAATTGGCCAATTTCTTAAGTCCTGATTAAATTTTGGATAATCACTGATTTGCTATTAGCTCGATTAGTTGATCGAAGGAAGATAATCACCTGATTAAAATTTATATTTCTTCACCTTTGATTAAAGATTTATTCATAATCATAATTATATATTATATTGGTAATATGCATTTTCTTGTGGATTTATAAATAAAACCTGTCGTCGACATTGGTCAAAACTACAACACAGAATCAACCAGATATAATAATGCTAGTTTTAGATTACAGAGTGTCCGTCGGCAATTAGCAATTATATGTTTTGTGCGAAAATAACTGATAACTGATCAAGTGATTAAAGTTAATCAAAGATTTCTTAATCAGCGAAACTATGATTGAAAAGTCTGATCGGAACTCAAGAAATCCAATTATTGTTAATCGAATGACTTAATCGCGGATTAAGTTTAATCAAGACTGAAGAAATTGGCCCTTACAAATCAGAAATATAAAAAAAACGTAAAGATGAGGCGTTTTGATATTTAATAAATTGAGTTTCCGCCACAGCTTTATCCGAAAAAGCAACTGTATCAACGAACTTTTGTCAACAAGGTTGCTGCGCGACAGCGTCATAATGTATCGAATTTATTGGAATTCAATTTTAAATTATTAAAATTGGTAAAGTGAAATTTTTTTTTGTAGTTCATTATAAATAAATAATTGCTTATTTTTTGCTTGTTTTTTGCTTATTTTTTGCTTGTTTATTTATTATATTTTTATAACCAAAAACAAGCAAAATTTCTTTTTCGCTCCATTGGCATCTTTGCCAATCATTTTTAGTGAGCGCACTATCTATGTTGTAGTCCGTTCACTTCACGTCATAAGATAATATTATCCGCTCAATCGTCCTCACGCGTCACGCATGCGCCATGCACGAAAACGTAAACAACTAAACAACACACGATGTGCAATCTTGCTGACCAAACTCTGACCAAAATTTAAGTGAATCAATAGTATTGTAGCAATAACAATAACAATAGCAAAATTAGGTTTTTGTCTAGTACCAATCTCCCAGCAACAATGTGCCGAACTGTTGTATTTGCTGCATAAAGGAAACTCGCACAATTTAACGCAAAATACTTAAATACACAAGAATTAGCGGCAGTATGTCTGGAATACTTGTAAACTGATTTTGGATAGATAGCGCATTTTTGGTTGTTCATGAGATCTTCGTGTTGACAGATTTATTGCAAGTATATTCTAGTAGAACTGAACGACTAACCCAGAAATCCAAACGTGTGTGTGTGTGTGCTCTTATCTATCGTATAAAATTACGTAATTACAATAACACTCAGTTGGAATTATGTTTCTGACTCTGATCTATATGGCTGCTACCTGGATACGATCGTGGGACCTGAGTCGTGTGTCCACTCAACTGGCCGCACATGTTCGACAAAAGCTAAGCGTCGCCTTTTACATAGTACAGGACGACGAGAATGGTACAAAAGAATGATTGATTTTCGCGTATTTTATTGTTAGTCTATAATTCTATATATTATTTAAGATTTAGCTAGCTACCCTGCTTCCTCGGAGCTATGTAGTAACCAGAATAAGGCTAGAATTTCTGATGTACTCTATGTTGGTGGCACTTATCGCGGCGTCGTTTTACGGCCTATGCAAAATTTAAACTTGTCCACATGGGTATCGTTCCCAGATCCACCCAGCAATGTTCCAATTAAATTGCATGCAAATCCTACACTGCAATTGGAAAACACCGTTGACGAGGACGCTGTGACATTGCTCATTGAATCCGATGTTATCCGAAGTGCCAGAGAAGACCTACAAATGTTATCGGTGTGTTTTTTTTTATATAATAGCCGCTTACATTTTTCTTATCATACTTTTTTTGTTGTTGTTTAGATTGAGGATTATGGTCAACCAATAGCCTGGAAGATTGATTCTAGATTTGCGGTCCTGCTAAAGTCTGATTTGAAACGTTTCAGTGAACTGGTTTTGTCTTCGTTTATGCAGAATCGAATGCTTATTAATGATCGTTTGCCTCTCGTTCGCATTGAGTGTAAGAATTTCTTGCATTTCTTCTTGATTAAAAAAATATATACAAATATGCTTATTTTTAGCCGTGTCTTATGATGGAATTCCACAACCCTACGATGCGATTCGTTCGCATTCGCGTAAAGAGAGTGTCTGTTTGCCACATAATGCCACAGCCACACCGGAACAGTGGCTGAAACATATTGACGTATTGCGTAGTTATGCCGTACTCGCTAGTCAAGCCGCTGAATTTGAGTACAATAAAAATCGAACCGAAGGTAAAACCGGCATCGTTAAACCGGACGTTATACCTTCTTCATCAAAACACGATGACGATACAACGGACAGTGGTTCTTTTAAAAAGAAAATACAAAATCTAAGCAACGATCTTACTGATTCGGTAACGATTCGAAAACCATCGCCAAAGACAACACCACGCACGAGTCCAATGAAACTTATACCAGAACTGTCAATTCCAGTGGTTAACTTGAATGAACTAACATTTGAATCAGTAGATGATGTGGATGATAAAATAACTGAGTCTGTTGCGGCTGCAAGTGTCGATGCTAGCCCTGGAATTGTTTTAGTAAAAACAGTTAATGTTCTCGCTGAATTTGAAGCAAATAGATCATCGCTGGCTGAACTAACATCTGGATCGACTACTGTTTCATCTCGTTCACACGGTGCTCCCCGTCCAGCGTTAGTTCGAAGCAAAGGTTGTCTTCTCGCCAGCAAACCCCCCAATGTGCTTGTCTACTCTGATAGTGCAGTCACTCGAGATACTGTCATCGCCACGCTAAGCAAAATTCTTGAAAACGATATGTATATAATATAAAATATGAAATGATATCTATATTTAAAATATATTAAATTCCATTATACCATTTCCAGGTACACCATATATGAGCTAACCCCATCACAAATTCGCACCAAGATCTGGATAGACAACACCACACTGCTGGTCGTGTGCGGCTATGTGTCCCAGGACTTGGGTATCTTACTGACAGAGTATTTTTTACGTGGCGGTCGAATGCTAAGCTTGTGCTCAGACATTCTTCACATTGTGCTGCCCTCGTTTCGTACACACGCTGAGGTGCGCGAACACGAACTGGTGCAGTTCTCCTATGGACGCTGGCACAAAGTTAAGATGATGCATCATATTTTCTGCTACCAGCCGTCTCCAGTTAAAAAGCACTTCTCAACTGATAGCGATGAACCGACAATTGTGCAACGGAAACCGTAAGTACTGAATTTTGTCTTAATGTTAATTTTCTTGTTCTTTTATGAGCACTTTTGGCGGTTCGCTTCTTTTGCACTTTCTTAATCGTAGACTAAATATACAAAACTCTGCTCGTGTGTCATAGTATTAAAAAAAACATAACATATCATATTACGCTAATTTACACCTTTTAAAAACTAAGAGAAAAACATATTCATTCTTATTTATACTGTTTGTGTGTTCTTTTGTAATTTTGCTTTGTTGTTGGCCTTGCCGGCTGCGGCGGCGTTCATTCTCTTGGTGTTTTTGCTCTGAATGTTTGCGTGTGCGTTCAAAATGACTGGTGCGCTTAGAATACTGATGTGTCCAAGGTCTGTGGAGGTTAACGATATGCAGGGTGCGAAACACAGTTTACACGTTGAGGTGCTCGGCACTGAGGAGACCTGGAACACGCCCAGTCTGCTGTGTGCCACTGATCCGAGTACTGGAGGCAAAGCGATTTTCTCACAGGTAATTTTGTCTTGTTGTTATTAACAGATGCAAAGCATTGATATCGTTAAAAATATACAGGTTCACCTGGAAGTGGACCCGCACAATTTTGAGAATGATGAGTCCAAATACGCCGTGCTGCAGCACAGTGACACAGCGCGACAAGAGATATTTGCCGATTTGCTAAGTTCCCAGCTGGGTCTGGTCGTGGAAAGTCTAAGCAGTGAGCACCGCAGATCTAGCATAAAATTCAGTAGTGCTTACTTCTTGGGCGATCATACGGTAAATCATTTCATTAATTTTGCATTTTCTAAATATTTTACTATAATGTTCTGTTTTTTGGGCAGTTTAAATATGACCTTATCGAACGTTTGCGTCCTTGTATGACTGAAGAGATGACAATTCGTAATATCGGTTTTGCGATTCAGTTCTGTGGAAAAGGTATCACACCTCCAGCGGCATCTGCATCATTTTTACCTATTCTAGTAAATGCATGCCCAGATAACTTTTCCACATTGGAATACTTTGAGGTTTGTACAAAAATCATTTACTTACATCTCTCTAAAAAAAGGCAATTTAATTTGCAGAATTTAAAAACTGAAAAGATGGGTCGACTGGCTGTTTATGCACCAGTTATAACTAGCTCCAGTTCATTGATTGGACTAACTAAATTTGTGCATGGATTCACGGTTATACCAAGACATCAAACAAGCGGCAGCGGTCGAAATACCAATCAGGTACACTCTATAATGACGAGAATATAAATAGTTTAACTTACACGGTTTTAACAACCTGCAGTGGCTGAATCCTGACGGTTGTGCCATGTTCTCTATTCAATTGCACATACCGCTTAAATCACCCCTCGGTGAGAAGATTCCGTTGATTCAGCATCTGGTCGCTGCAGCTGTAGTGAATGCCGTGCTCAGCATCGAAGGATACGAGGTATGTTTTTATTTAAATACGTTTGCGTACAGTTTTCTTTTTACTAAATTCTAAAAAGCTTTCTTCAAACAAATATATGTACATATATATATAAAAACCGCTGTATTAAAAAAAAAACAATATCCGAAAATATTGTTATTTACATTTTAATCGGTTTATGCATGTTTAAAACGAATTCCAATTGTCAATTGCGTATTTCATTTATTTTGTTGTTTTTTATTATGTTAAATGTATTAACTAGGAATTGAAAAGCGAGCCGGTATCTTCCTGAATTTGTATAATTAATTATTATAAATGTTCCTACCAAATGTCTATATATTTATATATGTACTTAATATTGTAATTGCTTTTGTTGTTGTTGTGTGTGTATGTTTTTTACATATATGTATTCATATATTTTATTATTATTGTTGGATACAAGAATTAGTTTTATAGTGTTTATATATAATTAATAATGCTTTTGTATATATTTTGTATTTGATTGTGTGTGTGTTTGTTTTTTGAATTTACAATTTTTTTATAAATAAAAAATATTGGTTTGAAAGAGTAATGTTTTAATGTTTTTGCGCTCACATTTAAAAACGCTTCATTACTATATTATAATAATAGGATAATTGTATATTTTACTCTTTATATGTGGGTGTGTGTGAATTAGTAAGAAGATAAAACATTATGTTATCACATTTCATGCATAGTGTTGTCGTTTTGTAGTTTTTATGTTGTGAAGCTCTTGGACCTTGTCGAATAGAGGAAGAGCATTGTGATGATCTGATGAGTCTCGTGTGACTTTTATTATTATGGTTGCCACTCGAGATTCCACAGAAACTAAAACACAGATTCGGCAGAGCGTGATAGTTGCACCGGATGAGATGGACTGCGAGCCAATCTCTTTTTTGGAAGTCGCTCAAGCAATGTAAGCAGTTTTGCAAAATCTGGCCTATTTGCGGGCTCAAAAGACCAGCACATCATGAGAATTTCCTTGACGTCTCGTGAGGCCTGCAGATTGGCCAGCGTTTGTTTCATACCACGACCAATTTGAAATATAATTGCTTCAGGAGCCTGTAGCTTGAACGGAAACTCACCGCAAAGTAATTCATACCACACGGTGCCAAAAGCATACACATCCGATGCCTTTGAAAACGGAAGCTGATCTTTCTCTGGACGGTACGGTTTGAGTACTTGCATAAGTTCTGGTGCAAGATAGCATAGCCATTCTTTGGGCACACCTAGGCCTTGGTCCTCGCGATATTGCAGTTTCGTTGCAATGAACAAACCAAAATCTGTTAAGATCACTTTTCCATTTTCTAGAAATATATTTTTTGTCTTAAGGTTCTTATGTACTATACCACGAGCATGCAAGTAGCCCATACCCTGGGAGATTTGCTGTGCCACCATTGTAGTCTTGTTAAGGTTAAACTTGTCCTTGCGTGAGTGTATATGCGTGAACAGGGTATTTCCTTTACATAATGACGTCACAATTGCCTGTGGCTTTATGCAAGCTCCCATAAAGAGAACAACGTTTTCGTGTCTAGTCTTCTTGAATGTGGCCACTTCCTGTTTGAATGCTTCCTGGTCGAGATAGTCCTCTTTGAGTAGTTTTACGGCTACAGCTCCGTGCCACTGGGCTCGATGAACCGTTCCGAAACGACCATCACCGATTTTCTCTAAAATCACTAGATCATCATAAGGAATATCCCATTCTTTTAATGTGACACTGTTCTGACGTGGCCAGTGTACATTGTCGTTGTCCTCGCGTTCCTCATGCTCTTCCGTAGAATCTAGTCGGACAGGAGTTCGTTCCGAATCAGCACTAACACTAGAACCAGACTGTGAGTTTGTCTTGTCGCTTTCATTGCTAAGCTGTGTGGCAACGATTTCTGCAGGCACGGGTCTTGGTGAGATTACAACGGTTGGTGGCATTATCTTATCAGGTGGTTTATTTATCGTTTCCACGTGTATTCCCGTGGCTAATGCTGTGGCACCAGATGGTTCACCACGTACTTCTGGAAATTTAAACTGTGTATTCTTTGTGAGCACCGGTGTCTGCTGAGGAAGCGTCAGTAATGCTGGACTAGATGGTGTTGAGCTATTACAACTTGAACCGGCTGAACTGCTGTCAGCCTGTGGATACTGTATATTGTATGCTTGAGAACGATGGCGTTCGCGTCGGTTTGCCGATAGTAGGGTTCTGCTCAAATTCGGTGAATTGGATGGTGGTAAAAACACGTCCGATTGAAGTGTACGCCTGAACTCATCCACAAACTCAGGTGGCAGTCCACAAGATGGCGGTACATTTGTCTCGCAGTCTTTGTGACACCGATACTTGCACTCTTTGCACTTTAGTCCAAGAAACATTTGCTTTTTGCAGAAATCACAGGTACTCATTTTAAACTTTTTTGCAAAACGATGGGATATCATATGACCCATGCCTCCACGATTTACAAGCGGTGTGTTTGGCGATCGTGGCACTTGGAGACTGTTGGTATTCTCGATTATGTCGTTGTAGTTCTCTGGACTTGGTTCAGTGTGGAGTCGTGATCGTGTAGTCGGAGTATGATGAGTTGTAGTAATGATTGTTGTGGTGCAGGTCGTCGAGATGGTTGTTTGGTTATTTGTTGTTACCGGCGGCTCGGTGGCTACAATTAGCTGAGACTCGTGCGACTTGGATTTTGTCAGCGAGTTTGAGTCAGATAAAAGGTTTTGGGTTGAATTATGTAAATTTAGCTGGTTCACTACTGGTGGTGGGTTCAACATTAGGAAGGTCTGATGTTTCTTTTTTGGTGGCGGTGTAGTTGGAAAACCTTTGTTTAGTTTTTGTTTGTTTAAACCAGCACTCGAAGGAGAACTTGGTGGCGATGGGGAGGGTGTAAGAATAATACCAGCAATTGCATCATCCGTAGATGATTTACTCAGTCGGCGATCAATTGTAGATGCATTCGACTCACTTTCTGGTGGAGACACCTCATTGGGACTATGTACGATCGCTGTAACGGCTGCATTCATACGATTTTGTTGTTGCTGCTGTTGTTGTCGTGTATTAGATCGGTGTGGACGTGGTGATGTTCCAGCTCTGTGATGTATATGATGATGACGATCCCACGAGTCCCAAAAGAGATCGTCTGGTTCTTTTTCGCCTACAACTATATAATGTCGGTATCGCTTCAGGTTACACATGGCTTTCACTAAACGACGCACTTCTTCCTCTCGAATATTTATGTTGTTGTTTAATATCACACGCAATTCTATGTCATTTTTATCCAATAATACTTCCAGTGTACTGACTCGTTGCATCACTACGTTTAGAGAGTCTATACTCAAGCCTAAAAATAATAATTATAATAATAACAAAAGTATAAAATATTAATATAAATTATGTTTGTACTAACCAACAACACGTAACCATTGTTTTAGTTCTGCACCAGTTGCCGGCAAACCTCTCGGTAGGCGTTCCGGTAACTTAGCCTTTGTTATTAGTAGCTCAGAGAACATTTTAACTAGTTTCGTTTCGAGCGTTCGAATTTCTTGCTGCGTTAACTCTGCACTGGTTGCGCATTGCGTTCGGAGTCCCTCCAGACGGTCAGCCGAAATGTCAATCATACTCTGGATTACATCTAGACCTCGCCTTATGTTTGTTTCTTGTTCGTCTTCGATTACATTTGGATCATCGGCCATGATTGGATTAATTGTGTGTTTAAACACACGATAAATATTCGAGGACGTGTGAATGGGTTTCGGTTGTTGCTGTATTTAAATGTGCAAAACACCTTTAGCGGCGTTAAGGGTGGTTGCCAAGCACCAAACAGCAAGCAAGAACGACTTTACCGTTTATCGCACATACGTCGTCTTTGGTGGCGGCGAAAAACTACACTCGATATTCGATTGCGTTCACAACATTTATTACATGTGCCAGGTCGTTGGGAGCGAATGTATTATTTAATGGTGTCGGGTTAATCACAGGCTCTTTCGTAAAATCATTTTTTTGGTATAGTATTTAGTTTTATGTTCGTTTAATGTATGTTTTCTGGCCGCGACAATGAAAATTTTGTACTTATCTGTTGTTGCTTTTCGCCACGACAGGCGCCATTTTTGATTGTCAAATCAAATGACTGCAGATGGCGACAACCTTGCGTGTAGAGTGCGTCTAATGAAAAAAAGCTCTGCTTTTTTAAATATTAATATTTTTAATTTATTTTATTTTAGGAACTCGACATTGGTCTGAAGTGGCCTAACGACATCTACGCTAATGGACGCACCAAAATCGGTGGACTTATTGTAAAAACCCAAATCGAAAGTACAGTCGCCATCTGTAATATTGGATGTGGTATTAACTTGAGCAATTCAATGCCAACCACCTGTATTAATGATCTCATTGCTGATCACAACAAACAAAACGCTTTGCAATTATCTCCTCTATCGTTTGAGCGTTTCCTTGCCATGTTTTTTAATGAAATTGAACGCATTTACAAACACGAACAGCTCGATAACCTAAAATATCTGTACGGTTTGTATGATGATTTGTGGCTGCATAGTAATGCAGAAGTTACTATTATGGACTCCTCGGGTTGCCGACCCCGTGCAGCAAAAGTTGTTGGTATCGATGAGTACGGCTATTTGCTACTGCAGTAAAATGGACAACCGGTCAAATCAGTGCTACCCGATGGAAATAGTTTTGATATGCTGCGCGGATTGATAACACCAAAGTTATAATTTAATTTAATACCATATCTCCCATCGTACCACCTATAAGCATTTTCTATATTTATCTAGATGTTGTGTTTTAGATAATTATTCGAACTATATCGATATTATATAGATATAATCTTTAAAAATTTACGATATTTGCTAGCATATATTTTATCTGTCTAGACGGTTTTGGTAATTCCATTCTATTCGAATTTAAATTTAAATCTAATAAAAAAATATATACAAATATACATATATAATTGTTGAATGTAAAAAAATGTACTTTAAAATAATAAATAATTTCGTTGGTGTTAATTGTCTGTATTTGGGTTTTACATTCCTTTTTTATAATAAGTTAATCTTCAGTTTAAGTGCAAAAACGCGTTTGGTACTGATTTCGAGATAACTTATTTGTACTAGGATTTACATGATTCCCAATAATCTTCTAATTTATTCGTCGCAGTGTCACAATTTCTAGCGAGATTCTCAAAAATTATGAAAATATAAGTCTCACAAAATCGTATCATATATTAAAGTATAAGTATACAAGTATATATCGTCCTTGCGTACAACACAACGAGTGAAGAGTGAAGTTGGTAACAGTTTGTAAAAACAACACGGCTGCGCATACGTAATTTTTATTGTGATGATTCTGTCAAACATTTAAATTGAACAAATTTTTGTAATTGTTCTATGCACAAACGTTACCTTTTAAAATATACATACTAATAACTAAAATGGAAATAAACACAACAATTATACAGACGCCGTTGTCTATAAAGGCGCACAAGGAAGAAGAACGTAATTTGAGCGAAGGCATATACAACAATTTACATATTCTGTGTCTCTTCAACAAGCCAACCGATGATTTTGTTGCAGTATTCACAAAGGTTTGTAGCGCTATAAATTAACTACAGTTAATTTGTATGTGTATCATAATGTATATAGATTTCAAGACAATAATATAAAATTCATATTTTTAATTCGTTTGAAGGATATGTTTCTGAAATCGAACGTTAAAGCTTTTCCGCACATTATGCATTTTATGTTTTCCACATTAGACGCAAAAGAGTTCAAGAAACGCTTCTTTTGGCCCAACTTAGATAAAACCTCAGAAGCTGTTTTCAGGTCTGTACTATAATTTAATTTATTTTTCTAATTTTTATTTTTAAAAGTTTTTTTTTATAAATTTCAGGACATCCGTTTTAACATACATTAACTATCTCAACGTCAAGCACAAATTAGGATTTGAAACCCTAAAGAATCATATGGTTG
This sequence comes from Bolitophila cinerea, assembly GCA_010015015.2. Classification (NCBI taxonomy): domain Eukaryota; kingdom Metazoa; phylum Arthropoda; class Insecta; order Diptera; family Mycetophilidae; genus Bolitophila; species Bolitophila cinerea. The sequence goes on along the minus strand of JAAAKO020023233.1, from coordinate 1,967 downwards.
TTATACCGGGTGGAATAAAATTCATGCGTGTTATATTTGAGTTATCCAAACTCGTAATGACGGAAGAGTTAAAAAAGCATCCCAACGTCACCGAAGCAGATGAAGTGTAACTTATTATGTTATTATGTTATTTACATTTATTAATCTTGTATTTTTTGTAGATTACATTTTACGGAACGTTCACTTGACATTAAGATGAGAAAAATGCAATATCTCACAGATCATGCCCTTGTTTTTCGCAGGTTCGTTTATTTGAAAATAATTGAAACATTTTTCACGTTATAACAGGTTTGTTTGATTAAGACTTCTAGATGAAAATGCTTCAAAAATCAAAGATTCAACAAAGATTCTCGAAGCAAATATTATGGATGCACTTCAAAATAGTGTGGAAATTGCACACGTCATAGACGATTCTTTTACAAATGCATGGAATGAGCATCTTAAACGCACACGGATACACGATCTAGGACCAGGACTAGCAAAAATCACAAAAATGAATCATGAAACCAATCAACTCAAACAAATCGGAATCAAACTGTTTTCAGATAAGCAAAAAAATGTTGTGCAATTTGACCAAGAAACACTCAGACAATCAATACATTGTTTGAAACAACGTTTTCCCAAGTATCACATCGATATTGATGGCATTCTTCAAAATAACCAAATTATGCTAGCCAGCCTGTTTAATATCTTTGAGCTAGTACTGCCCTCGATTTCATTAAAACTGACTACTTTTAAATGTCGCAATATTTCTGCAATTGAGTACGAAGCCAAACAAGTAGACACGTGTCTGATGCGTTCACAGAAAATCGAGAAGAAAATGTATTTACTTGAAAAAGCCACTTGTAGCTCATCACACCAACTACAGCTGCTTGGGCAAAATAACATAAGCCCAGCCACTAGCGAACTAGTACAAAAACTAATGACAACGCCAGCTGTATCAATTAGTAGACCACCAGCAAGATCACGTTTAGCACTAATCAGTGCCGATGCCCATAGAACCGGAACCGGAGCAACACAAATGTTGAGTCAAACTCTTATGCCCGCACGGAATTCTAAAATTGAATATCATAATTCAAGTTTAAGCAATCTGCCAAATGCTAGTCAATCGAATGTTTTTGCTCCACTAGACATTCTTCGCACTATTAAAAAACAAATTAAGAAAAATCAACAGACTATGGATCCACAAACAATAACGAACAAGAATGTTCAACAGTCTCATAATTATTCAATGAACTCACCACTACAATGCGGTTCAAACAAAAAAAATACAGAACTAAAAAAACGTTTAGAGTACTCGTACATTGAGTCGCCGCTGTTTGGTAACGAACAACGAAAAGCTACAAGTATTTTCACAGAAAAACTTATGGAGACACGCACTACGGTATCACCAGACGCGATAATATACGAGAAGCGGTTCCGAACAAACTCTCTTATTGTGATGCATCAAGGCGACAAAAATAACGGCACAAAGGCCATACAAAAATCGCCAACGGGGCGTTTGACTGCTCTGACTAGTTTTTTCGAGTTGCCCAACGAAGATATCCATGAAAATACACTAACAAGAAGTATATCAGAAACAACGGTAATTTTTCTTTTTCCTTTTTCACGTCACGACAGTTTGTTTTAGCACTAATTTTCTTTTTTTAGACAAACCAAACCGAAACCAGATCTTCTGCTTCAAATCTTTCAGATTCGCAAAACGAAAACAATCCCAACAATATAAATGTTCCTCGAAAGATTTTGTTCAGTCCGTCAAAAGAAAAAGAGTCTTTGTTTAATATCAGTGATTCTGTGCTTCAAGATATTTCAATGTAGCTGTGTTAGACTTTAAACATCTCTTAGATATTGTATTTATTATCAACAAGTAAAAATAAAAAATATTATGTATATCGTTTGAGCGTTTCCTTGCCATGTTTTTTAATGAAATTGAACGCATTTACAAACACGAACAGCTCGATAACCTA
>JAAAKO020023222.1:0-14619 GCA_010015015.2 Bolitophila cinerea | reverse complement strand
TTGTGCTTTTTTCGGAAGTTGAGAAATCGGGAAGTTGATATCAACCGGCAGCTGTCAACTTTCCGAAATCGAAAGTTAACTACTCAACTTTGACTGAAGAAAATGAATTCGGGAAGTTTAAAATAAGATCCTCAAGTTGAAAGTCAACTTTTAGTGAAGAAAACGGCCCTAACATTATTATTAATTTAACAATTCTTTTCATTTAAACCTTTTCACAATTTTATATAGAAATGTACTTAAAATTTGTCAGAATTTTAAAGAGGTTCAATTTACCCGATTCATTACTAAAATAATACAACTCGTATATTTTATACAATAATACTATAACCATATAAGTCGCCATATAAGGATACGGGAATGACGCACACCGAAAATAAAGTGATACATTTTATTATTAAAAGAACTTATATTTACGAGTCTTCGGGTTTTTACTTTTAAGAAATTTAAACTTCCAAATTAGGTATATGTGTGAATGCGTGTGTTAGAATGTATCTCACCTTGGCATAAGATAAACAAAGTCAGATGCAGATTTTTTCTGTAATTGATGACCGAAAATATTTTTAATAAATCGATAATTTCGAACTCGGATTACTTGAACAATAATAAAACAACAAAGATCCAGCAAAACATGTCTGAAATGATGCATATGTTGAGGAGGCGTTTGACTTTGAAGGTATATAATAAGACTGAAGTATCCAAAATCAAATCTTTGTTTAATCTGTGTCGCAAGAGTCTCGTTTTAATTATCATAATTGTATCATATAGCAATTAAATATATATTTTTTTATCATTTGAAATAATCAGTATTTCCACTTCAGGTTAATTGAGTATTGGGATGTTGCTCGTATTATGATCTGTATAGACAGAAACTTTAAAAATTATGGGCAATTTATAATTCATGCGTATTTACCAATATACTTATTTTTAGGACCAATTTATATAATTAAATGTGATTTTTATTCCACATTTTGTCTGAATATATTTTATTTGAAAACATTTCGTCGATTTTTTTTTTCAAAAAAAGACACAAAAAAAAAAATAACATTATTAAAAAAACATGATGCTCTTCTAAAAGTGTATTTGGCTAAATGTGTTTTTTAAATATTGTTTGACATCGATGATATTCATTCAAAAATATTTGATATTCTCGAAAGTGTAATATACTATCCAGAAAAGACAAAAAGCCGGTTTTATGACAGAATTCTTTGGGTCTATATGGGTTACCGTGAACTATTAACACTTATATATAATATGAAGAAGCATCCTATACATTATACACTTTAAAGGTATATGTTTTTCAATTATGCGCCTTCATAATTGCAGCAAAAAAGATCCAGTAAATACAATTCTCAAATTGACCATTTTACGGTACCACTTCAAATGAGATTTCACCGTCTTGTAAGCGCAGACAAAAAAAACAATAATCGCATTCAGAATACACACTGCCTATACTTTCTTTGTGCGGAGGCAAGGTATCCGCGAGCAGAAGCTACGGGCATCGTTTGCATGCCCGTATTCTAAGGAACCTTTTATTGCACCATTCACAAAGGCGTATTGTTTGAAGGACACACACTCAACATAAGAATAACAGAACAAAAACACACGAACACAATTCTTCAATTGCGCACGCATAAGAAAAAAGGGGCAGCAGAAGCAGCTGGACTGCGGTTTCGGCTCTTTCCTTTGGCGTACGAGTACAATGTTCGATGCATGTCTCGACCGGGTACGTTACCACGATGGTCATTTCAAGCTAAGCTGATAATTGAGCTATTGTGGTATACTTTATGCAACTGCGCATACCTGAAACGTACACATTTATTTTTACCGTTCCTATATACTCTCATCATTAGTCAATTTAGCGTATAAGTGTTTAATTTGGTTGTTCGCAAATTGACGATAATATATATTAACTTTTGGTGTTTTTTCTTATTTTCAGATGATGCGAGATCACGCCAACGGGAAAACCTCAATGGAAATCCTAATTTGGATTTGGAAACATTACCAAACTACACGCTTGTCTCTGGTCTACCGTCATACGATGATGCACTGGAGCAGCTTCGACTGAGCAGCACAAATCATCTGCTGATAAATCATCAAACATTCATGAAACTGTTCGGTTCGGTAAAGGAAAAGTCCGAAAAACCCGAAACACCTGTGCCAAGCTATGAGGATGCCATGAGCACAATGATTGAACCATCACTTGTGGCCGTACCCCAGTCAATAATATCAAAAGAGAATGAAATAGTGATTAAAGAAAAGGCGTTAAATTTGATTTCAGAATCTCCTGCCCATTCGGACGGTGTTGCTGGACCAGAGTCAACGCCTAGAAAACCGTCACACAGGTTCAAGTGTACGGTGGTTACTCAGCCCGACTTGATGATGCCGACCGAGTCCAGCAACACCGTAGCCTCGGGATCAGTACAAAATCAGTTCTCGGTAGTGGTGGGCAGCAGTTTGGGCAGCTTGAATATCATAAAAGAAATTAAGAACTCAAAACCAGAGATTCCATGGGTGCATCGAAGTGCATTGTCACTGTGTTTCGACAATGACGTAGGAACAAAAGGAAGTGTGACGGTGCGAAATCAACATCGCGGTTCTTTGTATTAGTCAGATTTTTATAACTTTAGTTATTATACATAAATTTATATTCAATATTGGTATGCAAAAGTTATATTATAACTTTTAGCGTACTTTACGAATGCTGTGATTAGTTTTTAGTTCGATTTGTGTTTAGTATAGTTTATATAGATATAAAATATACATAAAATTAATAAAGAATGCATTGATTTGTTGCTGATGATACAGGTTTAATAACCCGGTAGTAGAAATGAGTGTGACTATTGCAATAATATTGCATATTTATAGAAGTTATAAATTATAGCTTAGTGTAGTTATGTTTTAATTAATAGTATAATAACACGTTGTTTCTAACATTTATAAAGTTGAAGGTTTTTATGATATATATACCTAAATCGTGTTTGTGTAAACCGTCCATACAATATGTAAATATGACTGTAAACAATAAATCGAAAACAACTGCTATTGAAAACTCAATGAAATTATATTTTTAAATATTTTCTGTATAATCTAAAAATGTGAGTGTTTTCTGGGTTTATCTCTAAATTGGTTTGAATTTTAAAAGGTTCCCTAAGACCAGTTTAAAAATAACGTTTTTTTAGATTTATAATCCTGATGCTCTTTTAGCTGTATGCTGTTCTCGTGAGCAGCCTCCTCTTATCTATATGAAGCCACTTAAAGATAATCCCTAGAACCAACAAGAGCAACGATTTTTTTCAATATAAATATTTGTCGATCACCTGGACACCTACACCTATTTTCAATTAATCTGTACACGTTGTGAAAAGAACAACAATCAACCCAATAGCCCAACACATAGCAGCTGCCGCCCGGGTAGACACACAATAACACGCACAACGCATATAATAATACCAACAACAAATTGCACCCAGTGCACGAATGTCATTTCTTTACCTTTCAGAGTAAATCTTTAAGGCTTATACCTGAGTGTGTACAGACACAACACAACGTACATTTGCCTGTTTGTAAATAAACTCTACCTACTTTTGTATAGTTTTATAAACATCTGAAGCGAATCCCAAAATTGTCGCCAAATTGACCCTATTTTAATATCCGTCGAAACTTAACACACAAAATGCACACATACATACACACACAGGCACACACACACATAAGCGCACGCTTTCAGGCGGCTTTTAGGGGCTTCTTTTGACAAATTTTATTTGGCAAATTGTATAATATAACAGTGCATTTATAAGAATAGCCCGAGAACATCTCTTCAGAAGGTGCAAATGTGCGTGAAATCATGAAGCCGACAGCAAATTGGTGTATTGTAATGTCCATAAAAGTGGTTTATTGAAATTTGTATTTTTTGATTATAACAAATGCAATAAATCATTTTCAATTTATTAATGTAGTGGAAAAGTGTCTGTGTGGTTGTGGACAGATATTTGTAGACCTCAATGAATCCACATTCGAAGAATATGATATAATTAAGTATGTCACGTATGCTGAACTATATGTAACTTTCTTTTAAGATACTGGAATGAAAAGGTTTAAAAAAAAAAAAATATAGGAACATTACTGTCTTCTTATATATATATAACATATCATGAGGTTTGTATTTTATATTTGTGTAAATGTGAGTTTGGGTTTTAGTACATTTTTTTATAGAATTTAGTCTTCCAAATTTATTTTAGAATATTTATTGTGTTTTTTTTTAATTTTAACGACCAGAATACATTACATTTTCTGATAGTAACTTCCGAAAAGCGAAAACCCTAAATTTTTTTAAGTCCCTACCCAAATTTTACGTTCAACCGTTATTTTTAAGACACGTCATTTTACCGCTTTAACGTCATTTTGAAATCCCAACGTCATTTTTAAGTTTTAACGTAGTTTTTATGTCCCAAAGAAAATTGTATGTCCCTACCAAATTTTTACATTCCAAAGTAATTTTTATTTTTAACGTTTTTTATGTCTCAATTTAATGTTTATATCCCCACGTTTTTTTATGGTCCAACGTAAATTGTATCTTCCGTAGTTTTTAAGTCCCCATGTATATTTTACGCCAAACCGTAATTTTTAAGTTCCAACGTATTTTTTTGAGTATATTTGTCTACAGGAAATAAAAACATTTTTAAATATAAGCTTTAGACATTTTTTATCTTACAAAATCAATGTATAAATCCGGAGCTTATAAATGATCTTATTTTTCCAAATCTTTAAATTTTGTACTGTCCGTTTGTTATTTTAAAATAAAAATATAATCATAAAAATGCTACAAAATTTATATCTTACATATAATTATAATTATTATAAGTAATACAGTCAGGACTCAGGAGATATAATTTCTTGAATTAGAAGCTTTTGGATAAGGGTGAAAAATTAAATTATGAAAATGTTTCAACATCTGTGTTACCCATCCGGATTATGGCCGCTTTTACAATTATTGTTAGATGGTAACGTCATAGGTCAGATGAAATCACCTGCATATTGGTATTTCTTGTGGGGCAATTTTTATTGAAACTCCAATTTATAGAATTAAATCTAACTCTCAATCAATCAATCAATCAATTTCAATAAAATATTTTTTGTCAATTTGGTACCACTTACCCGCCCCAAATTTGAAATACGTGCTATAAAATAAAATTCAATCAATACATATGTTTTATGCGGTGATGTGACTTTAACCCCGACGACTTTTGCCCAAAAGTACATTTGGACTTTTAATTATGCGATAAAACCACACGATTGAAATTTACATTTAAAATAAGAAATGATATTTAAAAACTTTTTTCTTTTTTTAGGGTAACTCAATGGCTACAAATACTAGAACGATCATTCAAATTAGCCACCATTTTCATTGTGTCTGTCCGGCTACTCATCGATAATTAAAATATCTAGATATTCATTGCATCAGAGACTCAATATTAGAGTGTTACAGTTGAACCGTGGAAATAACGACTGGTAAAATTTTTCAACCACTCATTTTTTGGTTGAAACGTTTACGGATTCATTACAAATAATGAATTGGTAAATTAAGCTCAGTGACGCCGTCATAGTCGAGTCCCACCATACTATCTTAAAAGCCGAAAAATAGCCTCGAGCGATCCTCAAAACGATCTGAGAACGATCCAACACGATTGTTTTGTTAATTGAAGGTGAAGAGTTTATCGTCAGTAAACAGTAATCATCAAATGTCGCCCTTTGTTCTTTCGATTCGACTTTCGACTTTTTTATCGGCTAATTTGTATCGGCATCTTCATCATTTGAACTACTCCGATATTCGTTTTTGAGATCCTTTAGAACACTTCACTGTGAAATCTAAATCTGAATTTTTCGTCTTCGTTTTGGAAATCCGAGAATTTAACGGTAATAACTAAACTGTTGGATATTTGCATCAACACCCAAGGCATCAGAGATTCCTGGCAATTAGCAATCGGATAGAATGGTTAAGGCCGGTATAGAAAAAATCTTTTAATGGACCGGAACCCGGGTGCCATCCGGACCCAATTACTTGTGCGGGCCCGTATTTTTAATAAAAACTAATTTTCGATTTATGAAAAACTTAAATACTGTAAAATATTTTGAAATAAAAAATGTTTCAATAATTTATTATAAATTGTTTATCATTAATAATAGACATACAAATTTTGTGTTTTGAAATTTTGAGCGCAAAGCCAATCATTTAAAGCCACAGGTGCCACAGATAATTCGTGCGATCAAAGTGAGAAACGTCGTCCAACCGGCCAGAGAGACGAGCGTAGACGTAGAAGTAAAGACTCTTGAAAGTCATCATTTGCATTTTCAGTTCATAAAAGATCGATAGGGTTCTGTTTAAAGAGAAAGTAACCTCATCGCAAATATTTCGAATATTTCGTAAAGTTTTCCGAAAAATCGAAAAAAAAGATGCAAGAGTTGTTTCACTTCATGAAGATGAGTATTCAGAAAGTACCATTACTTCTGAAGAAGAGGAATTCAAAGTAGTTCTTTTCTGAAATTGTTGATTTTGATCAGGAGTTTCAAACAGATTTGAGGCAGAATGAAATTAAAGGAATTGTTACATTTTCTCTGAAATTTTACCGCAGAATACCCAGCACTACACTATCTAAGATGGATAGTGTTTCATTCACACCAGAGACTTTCCGTGTTAAACTTCACTGTCTTTTACTTAAGAGTTCGGAGGATCGCATAATAGGAGGACCGCAGAGTTCATTAGGAATGATTGCGTACTAAAAAAAAACAAGGACGGATCCAAGGCAGCGGTGGGAATATGGGGGCCATGAAAGAATTAAAAATAGTAACATATATCAAAATCATGTTTTTTAGTAAAAATTCAGTAATTTTCTTAGTCCATAATCTAAAAATTTCTAAACACAAAAAACAGTTATTTTCTTAGTACAAAAGTACATAAACAGTAATTTTCTATATACATTGTTTTTTTTTTTGGAAAATAACAGTTTGTTTTAAGGTAAAAAAATGATTTTATTAGTGAAACGTCTATATTTAAAAAAATATATTTTCATAAATTAGTTATTATCTTATCTTGGCACACATTTTGCGACATTTCTATTTTTATATATATTTTTTAATTGGTTTTAACTTTTTTTCTACTGAGCCTATATATAATATGAAAGTTATCAAACAGAAAACAGAATCAATTGAATCCTAAATCTGACACTAACTATCTCATCATCATAATGGCTCTTTTATTTTCGTTCGGATAGCTTAATTTGAACAAGAGATTGCTTCATAAGTGGTTCCAACTAAGTCACAGACCACCTTTTTGAATTTATAATATGAACCCGAGTGTATTGAAGGGTTTGGAATCACAATTTTTCGAGTTGTCTAACGAGAGTTGTCTAACGACCGTTGGCCTCCTAGCTCTCTGACACAATATTATTGGTGGCCTTGACCAGCTAATTATCCAAGTAGTCTTTCCATGTAAGTTTACTATCGAGTATAACACCTAAGAATTTTACTTTAGCAACTCTCTGGATGGGGTTAGATCCGAGTTTAATGGTTCGAATACCAACAGATAGATAGATAGATTCAACAGACCTTCCTGTTAGGTAAGCATGCTTATTTGGGAATTCAGGGTGAAATGGGAAATGGAAATTCAGTCAAAACCTCTAAATGACTTTGTAGTTACATAAGACGTCTGCCATGGCTTTGGAATGAATTCGACGCGAACATATGCCAAACAGACAATACATATTTTACAGAGAGTACTTTTGATTACCTCTAGACTTTTTTTAAAGATCAGCCGGAAAAATCTCGTCCTCATCTGATCGCTTATACGATTTAATCAACACTTATTATACACTCAGCCTCTTCCCAGTCTACAACAGAACCACCGACATCGAAATGGATCGATGTTTGAGCGGCGTTCGCGATAGTCTAGCTATTCAGAAAATTTGCCTCTAATAAGCATTGGGCTACATCGATTTTCGAGTTCAAGGATACATTTTTAACGGTTGCAAACTTGGAGAGGGTCTTGTGAAGTCTCGAGGTTGGTTGCACACAGAACTCCATCCATGAGATAAGCATAGCCTAAAAGCTTTCTTATATGTGCTCTGGGATGATGAGAAGAGATCTCAAAATCCCCGCAAGCCAGTTTACCGAGCCTTATTAAAAGACTTCCGAGCCAGCTTACGGATTTTTTGTAGATCCTTCGACCACCAGGGACACGGATTCCGTGGTTTGATTGTTTTGAGAGGGCAGGAGGACTCAAAGGATGTAAGTAGGTCTGAGGTAAGGCGCTTTACAGCACTCTTTAGACCTTCGATTTTGACCGTTTTTAAGTTCCATTCTACTGCCCTTTGGGCCAATTCGTTGTTCTTCGATTCTGAATTTCGATCGAAAGAATCGGGTAGTATAGAGTTCAGAGTAGATGATTCTGTGATCGGAGGAAGTGATATCGCTGGAAACCTTCTAGTTTTTTATATCAAATCCAAAGACACAATTGAGCACAGCGTCAGGTCTAGCAACTATTGTCTTCTAGCCGTCACAAAAGTAGGCTCGCCGCCATTGTTGACAATTTCTAAATTAGATCCCAAGAAGTCAAGTAGTGTTTATAATCTGAGGTTAGTGTTAGAGCTACCCCACACGAGGAGGTGAGCATTGGAATTCACCCCTATTCTACCAATCTTTCGATAGCAGCGCTATGAGGAAGTATAGTAAAAATCATATGGCATGTAAACCAAAGAAAATCAAATTCTTGTTTTCTATTTTATCTATCTATCTATGTCCTTTTTCGTAGTTGAAAAACTTAAAAGAAATTATGTGTTTTACAAAGGACTCGACTTATTATCTCGCTTGGCCTGGCCAACCTTTTTTCATCCTTTGATTATTTATAAATATGCGCACATTGCACACGTATCGAGATCGTTTCATCTTATCACGGAAGCAAATAAAACCGACAGCCACTTCCGCACTTATCCGAAGTCTTTTGTGCAAACAACTTCCGTGAAAGGACAAGTATGTACTTATGAATATTATATATATATACCAGTATGTATGTTCAGTTCATTGTATATACATATATATTGATACTACGTATACATAAATACCAAACGTATAACATTTTCACACATATTGCTATTTGATGATATCGCATATCGCAAACCACAAGAAAAGCACGCTTCCGCGCACGCACATTTCCCAGATACGCGCTTTAGAAGATACAGAGACTTCTGATATTTACATTATGTATTAATGTGTCTATATATTCGTTATACGTATACACGGTATCGTACCTATGTCAAGTGTTTGCATATGCGATCGACCCCTTGAGGCTTCAGACTTGAGGACTGTGTGGTGGTGAAGATATGAGTCATGAGTGTGTCTGTGTGTGTGTGTGTCTACTGTAAAACTATAGGGGATGGTGTCGACGTGCGCTCGTTGCATTGAAGAGAAGTGTCACATAGTAAAAACAAATCGTAAATCAGAACGTGTTATTATTGTTTCGGTGAAAATGGATGAGAATCGATTTTCGTTAAATTCTCACGGATACACTTTTGCGGTTTGTACCTAATAATATTTATATTTTTAGAAATGTGTATTAAATTGTAAATGGCTAGAATATTTAATAAATCGGTTTGAAATAGTTGCATAAATGCAGGGGTTGCTATAATTTATAATTAATTAGGTATGCATGGTACATCTAATTTTAGGGATGTGTTATGTACAATATATTATTTTGATTTATTTTCAAATTTAAATTATATTGAATAAAGTTTACAGAATTTTTAATTTTGAGATACTAGATAAATAAAAGATAAAATCTGTAATTTACCTGTTATATAATTTAAAAATAGAAATACATTTTGTTGTTTTATCTAACATAGAACGTTCCTAGATCTACGTATGTTACGGTGCCACACGCAATATTGTTTTCTTCTCACCCGCATATACCCGCTTTTTACGACTGTAAGTACACACTAAAAAAACTTCTGACATCTCCCAGGCGTGAGCGTGTGTGTGCACATAATTATAATATAGTATTCATCCTGTGCGCACGACGACGACGACACGGTAATACGCGTGAGTGCGTACGCGTTTGCATGTGAAACAAGATACTTTTCTTTGTATAATTGGGAAAATGTCTTCGCTCACATCATCGCGCTCAAAATCTGAAGTTGCGGACAAAAATATGATAGGTTAAATATGTTGCTTATAGCTATGCCTTGCGTGTATATACACGTAAAAGTATGGTTCGTGTAATTCAGGACTTAGCGTGTTTACAAAACATGAAATCTTTGGAAAATGTGTTACACCGCAATCTATGTAAACAAGACATATGTATATTAAAACACAGTTCCATATTTTAGACGCGTGGTTGTATTTTCATAAATGAAATCCTATTAAATAATAATTGCGGGCGTAAATTAATCAAACTCGGATTATGCGCACTAATATCTAAGACGTCTAACGCATACGATATAGTATAAAGGCGGTCACGCGGATGTTGTATAAATATTTTCGAATCCAAAAATAGTGCATTCTTAATAGGATTATGATTAAAATTAAACCCGCATGCACGCGTATACACACTTAAACAAAAACACACACACACACACACACTAGCATATAATAAAAAATTCTAAAGTCTCAGCATCGTTACACTTGACAGATTTATGCATTGTTTGTGTGAATGAAAGAGTTAAAGCGTACATCTATAAATTCTCGATTTTCATCTGAATGCTGAGACATTTAGAGTGCGGTTTGATGATTTTTAGGATGTGCTCGCAGAATTGGTGCATTTTTATTGCATTCATTTGTAAAAAATCAAGTTTATGGTATTGATGTAAATAACTTGCTGACAGGGCTCTTTTTTGGTGTGTGTGTGTTTTTGAATTGTAATAAACGAACAAATTGTGAACATCTCAACGTGATGTATGTATAAGGCACTGAAAATGGGATTCAGAAGAGGAAACCAAGAAATTTCATCTCAATGGAGGAAATAATTGTCAATTTTAAATAATAAGCAATGCACATATATAACAACCTGAGATATATATATATATATTCTTTTTATTTAGTAGAACACCAGAAACAATAAAATATGTATTACTTTTATTCAGTATTAGCCCATTCAGTGGGTAGGTGAGTTTGCCGTGCAAAAGGATTAGTTGTTATGATTTTTGATATGTTGTTTAGATTGTGGTCCAATTAAAAGATTTCAACCTTTGGATGGGTGAGGTAAATCCGACATCTTTGATTAAAGGTAAAATTTTTTTTTTTTAAAGAATTCCTCAATGGTTATTCCTACGGAAAAATGATGTCACACATTATTGAATAAAATAATTTTCTCTACATTTAGGGACAATTTCTTCAGTCCTAATTAAACTTAATCCGCGATTAACATAAATTGGATTTCTTGAGTTCCGATCAGACTTTTTAATCGTAGTTTCGCTAATTAACAAATCTGTAATTAACTTTAATCAATTGATCACCTAATTGGTCATTTTTGACTGATTAGGGTCTAAATCATACGATTATAATCAGCGATTGTATTTCTTCAATTCGTATTCGAGGTAAATAGTAATTATAAAATGAATCGACTACGACATTAGGAATACATTTGGAATTATTGGATCAAATGATATAGACAAATAGGACGATATCAATACTACAAATAAATTGTTTTGTTAAATACGGATTTGAGAGTGTTGAGAGTGGTGTGGAGAAGAAAAAACACGACCGTTCGGTACAGCACTCGCCGGAAAAAGCTATAAAGTATATAGCGTTTATTTTTATTTTATGTTTTTAAATACATAGTATATACATATATACATACATAGTATTAGGTCAGTTTACTTTAAATGAAAAGTAAAATGAAGGCTAGTATTATACATTATATATCATCAGAGAATCATCATCGAAGGAATCCGTTTGCCGCGTAATACAAAAAATGTCCGAGGCACTCGCACTTCAGCGACCTATCTAACCAAAAATGAGGCAATTTTTATGAGATTGCCCGATTTGCGCGTGTCAATATGCAAAATAAACAAAAATTAGCATTTATTAATTTGCTATAAGCTCTGTTGAAATCTCTAATCAAAGGTAAAGAACTAGAAATTTTAATCAGGTGATTATCTTCCTCCGATCAATTAATCGAGCTAATAGGAAATCAGTGATTAGCCAAAAGTTAATCAGGACTGAAGAAATCGTCCCTTATTGTATAAGCATGTTTATTCTAATTCTAATATTAACCAAGTTACAGTGGTAATCTTTACCTTTTTCCCAAAACTCCTCAAGTTATTTATTTAGTGTGGCTTTTCGAAAACTTTTAAGTTGCAAACTCTTTTTTTATTGTGGCATACCCAGCAGGCCAAAACCACAGATGTTGCTATGTCCCGATCCTCATTACTGTTATTGCTAGGTTAGGTTGTGTATATGTATATTAGTATTTATATGGTCATTCCTTTCTGTTCTTTGATGGCCCGGATCAGTATCTATGTTTCGGCCGCAATGCGCTACTAGGGCAACTAATAATTATAAGATAATTATAAGAATGTAAAATCTGTCGACAGATAGTCAGTCGTATTAGTACAGATTTGACATTTATAGATTTACCGCCTACCAAAACAAAACAATAAGACCGTTAAAAATGCACCGTATGTGAATAGTTAAAATACAAACCATCTAACACGGATCAACACATATACAAAAATACATAAAAAGGAATATTTGTAAGTTAGAAAATTATTATTTATTATTGTTATATTAATTAAGTCTATTGTAGAATTTAAAGTAGCACTAAAACCAACTGAAGTTACAAATTATACCGCGTTTTGCTAGCTAAAGAATAGTAGTTTCTGTCCGAGATCCAATTTATAGTAAAGCTCGACCACAATCTATTAATGTCATTATTATAGTGATGATTCTCAATATTATCTTCCCAAAGATTGTCTGTGTACCTGATAATTGGTGACTCTTCCTTCTCTTCGTACTGGCCTCTTGTGATTTGGGCCTATATACTTTAAAGTTTAAACACATTGGTATTGACTAATGTATAATATCAATACAAAATTTGATGATTTTTGGGAAAATGTAATCTTAATCGGTACCGTAACTTTTTTATTATTAGACTTTGAAATGTTTGTACATAAAATGTAGAGATATTTTATATTCTACAAGTATGTAGAACAAATATCCGTTGAGGAATTCTATATTCAAAAAATGTATACCTTTAATGCAAGATGGCAGATTTAGCACACTACTAAACAACATATCAAAATATATATCAGAACTACTCCACCTTTTGCACGGCAAAGATCCCTTTTCCGCACTGACTGGACAATATAGTTTATTAGAAATATTGATGCTTCATTCAAAGTAGAACTAAATGCATCAGGAGTGCATCATTACCCGAATATGAGATTGCTATAAAATTAAAAAAGGACTTATCATTATTTCTCCATGTTCTTAAAATTACAGAATTCTCTAATATTTTTTGATGTCAAGGGCGATCCAGTACGGGCTATATAAACATTGGGAGTTCTCCCAGAGACTCAAGTATAGTTATCTGATGGATATAATTGTTCCCATCTATATTTTTTAAGACGTAACGTCCACAGGAAATATCCCCAACTGACTTTTACTCATAATTTATTATGTTTTATTATATTTATTATATTTATAAACAAATATTTTATTTACTATATATAAAAACAAAAAAAGAGGTATCCTTAACCACAATTTTCGGGACATAGGGTAAGTATGTGCGTTTCCAGGATAAAAGTCCAGAAGAGACTAGTTATTAGACGATTCCACGTATTGTCATCCTCTTGAAGGTATTGAAACGCAGAAAATATATTAATGCAAGCTTTCATCGGCTGCTATGGTTAATGCTTTTGCAATAGATGGATAAAGGAAGATTTATTTTCTGTTCTGTTATTTTCCTTTGTCTTTTTCCTTTTTTGATCATTTTCTTTGGCTGGGCATCACCAGCCTATGAATTCTACTAAATTTTAAACTCAGAAGACATTTTTTTATACATTATTATTCTAAGAGTTCATCCGATTATAAAGGAATGCTTTTCAGTAGAGACTTAAAATAACATGACTGGCAAGGTCATTAAAATCTTCGGACATGGTTTGATTTGGTTCAATATACACTATGGATGGATGGATGAATTGCGGTTGTATGGAGTATCTATAAACTCAAAATTTAAATAGGCCTGGGTATGCAATGGGTATTGGATATTAATGTTAACTAAAGACGAAGGAGAATCTTCAACTCCAGACGCATGAACTAGGACATGTTGACTTGTGTTCTTTTAAATTATTTCCATTTATTTTATTTGTCATATTTTAGTCCAGAAATTGAGAGTATGGTCGAAAAATCTCTCAGTAAAAGAAAGTCGCAACCAAAAAAATTGGTCAGCACATATATATAAATATATATGACTTTAAATATATATGACTTTATATATATGACTTTATTTGACGTCACTTATATACTATGTATTAAAAACGGTGTGTGGCCGCAAGCACCAGTCACAAAGCTGCCAACACAGATATGACACAAGTGCCATCACTTTATGAATTGTGAGCCAACTCTTTGACGAAG
>JAAAKO020023211.1:0-14619 GCA_010015015.2 Bolitophila cinerea | reverse complement strand
TTTATTTATATTATTAGGAAGCACAAATAATACGATAAAAACGGTAAAGTTTTTTCACAAATCACATAGGAAATTACACAACTATAATTTAATTAATTAAATACTATACTTAAATTAAGGAATTACTAAGTATATAATATAATTTCTAACCGGTCAGTTTTGCCTGGATATAGGTTTAGTGTCATAAGACGTGCATCATGCATCTATTTATTTATATTTATAATTTTACAATTGTATAACAAATGTAACAAAAAGATCTACGATCATAAATACTATCGTCTCATAATATCTTCTATACTGAAACCAGTTCGTCTAGGTGGTGGAACTGCTGGAGGTTGAGGTGCTTGTGGCACAGTAGCCAGAGGCTGTAGTATATTCTGTTGCACACTCGTATGGCCTGCCAAGTGAGTGTTTACTGTGATTGCAGGCAACACAATCAAGGAATCCTTTGCAACTGTTTTAGTTTCGATGCTGGACCCAGGTAAATCCGAAGATGATGGTAGTAATATACCGGATTGGTACGGTATTGTCAGTTGTTCTGTATCATTTGTATTGTGATTCTGTGAGTGGTGACCGGTTAAATTTAATGGATGATCCGTTTGGTCAGTATTCTCAAAATATTGCATCTGAATTGGTAGATGTGGATTACCGTCTGGACCCATAACACGTTTCCTAAGTCCTGATGTCTCCAAAAAACGTTGCGCACTACCGATAATTGATTTGTGGTGTAGATCACGGCGCACATGAAGCATCGGCATAGACGCTGATGGTTCAGCCGGTATGTTTAAGTACTGTTTGGACAGCATTATTTGATCGTGGAAGTATTCACCTTGCGTGGGACGCATAGTGTAATGCGATTGACCACCATCGTGATGACAGTGTGTGATTTCAGGTGGTTCGTAAAAGTCTTTATTATTCAGATGTGGTGTCGTATCAGGTAATTCACCTTTTCGAGATTTTAAAAGATCTTCATCTTCAATTATTTCAGGAGAATCAGGTCGCACTGGTGCTGACAGTGATGGCGATCTAGATCTGGCAACAGGTGAGTGAACAGGTGAATCTACTTCCAAAACAGTTTCATCTTCATCGCTGAGCAAACTGTCGTCTAGCATGGCAGGTACATCGCCGACAGCATGTGTAAGGGCATGGCGACGCAAGTCACAGTTACGTCGAAATACCTTGCCACATGCAGTGCATTCGTATGGCTTGTGATCAGTGTGGGTCAACAGGTGCGTCTTTAAGTTTGATCGTTGGTTAAAACTTCTCTGGCAAACTGGACATTTATGGGGAGATTCTTCCATGTGCAAGATCTTATGTACGGCCAACGTTCGAGACTGGCAGAAACCCTTTCCGCATTCGGTACATTTGAATGGTTTCTCCTTTGAGTGAATGTACCTTAAACAAAAAAAACAAATCCATAACAATAATTATTTATACTTTTTATAAATATATCATCTAATAATTTTTATTTAATTTAATTCTAATCTATGCACGATATATACCTACTGTTTAGTGTTTAGTGCCTCTGTATATAATACTCATATAAAAACAATATAAAATGAATAAATAAAGCATATACAGCATTTTTTGTATATAATATGTATGTGTGCGTAACATATACACCTCAATTGTTGTTCTAATCATATACACAGCATACTCTTACAACTTACACATATACACACACAAGGTACACATATATAAGAACCATGGATTTACTCTCTTGTGTACGAGTATAATACGATTGCGTGAAACCTGTTTTTAAGAAGAAAAACTCAACAGGCACAGCATCAGCATGAATTTATGTATAATATTTAACTTGCTCTGGCATGGTATACATAAGAAGAATATATAGAATATATATGTATAAGTGCATTAAGCATGCGCTTGGTGGAGTTTTGAGTGGATAAAAACGTATATATATATATATATATATGTATGTATAGGTAAAATAAGTAAACACATTTTTGTCGGACGTCGGTCGCTCACTTTTTTTTTCTATAATATTGATTTAAGAAAAGTTTAAACAAAACATACCGGTGGTCTCTTAGATGATCCTGTCGCCGAAATGCCTTATTACAGATATCACAGGAATATGGCCGTTCGTCGGTGTGCGTCCGCTCGTGAATCAGTAGATTGTATGATTTAGTAAATTGACGATTGCAGAATTTACAGATGAACTGTTTCTTTGGTCGTGCAGCTCGACCAGGAGCACGAAGAAGTCTCCGATCTAGTCCGTGATGTACGACCTGAGGGAACAGTCCAGCCGATCCTGGTGGAAACACAAATGCTCCTGGACCAGTTGGTGATTGCACTGGTGCCGAAAGATAACCCCCTGTTGATGGATACATACTACTAACGTTCTGTTGCGTTGGCGTCTTACCTAAACTATTCCTGCCTGGCATCATCATCGCTGCAGCTGCCTCACGCAATGTGAACTCAGACCTCTTATCAGACATCATTGATAGCATCTCATAGTTTGTCCCAACGGGAGACGGTTCCTTACCGGAACTTTTTGATGCGTCTAGTAAGCTTGAAAACATACTTGGCCGCATACTTCTCGATGGAAGTACAGGTACAAATGCAGACGATTCTCGAGGATGTTGTACTGTCTGATTCAGTATTCCGGATGCCAAATGTTTTTGATACATTTGAGAATCGTAGGTGTTACCACTTGCCGAAGAAGAACGACTGCCTGAGGACGTGCGTATAGCCTGACCTAATGTTAGCGGTCTTTGTTGCGATAGCAGGAACTTTTCCACGCGAGACCTGGTTGTGTTCTCCTCCATTTTGTGTGTTAATCCCTCCGTAGACATGGCTATCAATTAAAATTATATATAATTTATTAATTATTAATTACTTAAGCTATATGCAAGGTGTTTCAGTGTTTGTCATAATATATATTGTTGATCAATTTAAAATAATATTTAAATATATTTCACTCACCTCAGATGATCTTACACGCAATTAAAACTATCCAGATTGTAAATCCAAAATTATCCATGTATCGAAAGCGTTTATATGCCAGATCCAGTTTCCAGTTTGATGAACACTTTTTATATACACTCTTTTTACGTTTACGCACTAACCACTCGTTCGCACTCATACACACTCACCAATACGTATGCATTTTGTGCAGCCATATTATTCTGATCTTCGATATTAGATTGTGCTTAGTCTTTTGTAATTGTGCACTGATTTGCTACCTCTAATAAAACGATAAACTGAGTACACTTTTTTAGAGTAGTAGAATGCGCAACACTCACACATACACACACATAGACTGCGGATTAGATACGCGCAGTCTCGGAAACCGTCGTAAGGCCGAGAGTATATATATATATATATATATATATATATTTTTATATATGTATGCACTTGAACCACGATTCACTTACGCCACACGCACTGGCGACATAATATAAAAGTGCAAAATGCAATTGCACTATTCACCCACACACGGGGGTGGCACGTGTACAGAAATTCGAGACGGGGTGGTTGTGGTATACACTTAAGGAATTTTTGTCATAATTTTTATGGACAAGCCAAACCACATTACTAAAGTTCGACACCGAAAACACACGCTCTACAGGTGCGCAAGCCCCGATAAACTCTTTTAGACTAAGGTTTTTACTCTTTACGTTTATTTTTCAAATACATGTATGTGTGTGCGTGTGTCAGTGTTTGTTAGTATGTGTGTGAGCGCGCGATCATATTGTGTACATAAAGTGTTTGTATGCGCGCTTGCTTAAAATACAAACTGACGATCAAGCAGTGTGAGCGAGATGCAACAGAGCCGGTTTTGAAAATGATTTCTATATATGATTTTGTTGCGCGTGATCACCAGTGGCGGCGATCCGAACTCATGCTATGCGACTGGTAAAATACACGTATTACAGGGTGGTAAAAATGTATCGTTTTTAATAAATATTTAAAATAATAATAAATTATAATATAATATTTAAAATATGTCCATGTTTAATGGTAATAAATTGTTTTATATTAGCAATTGGATTTTACAATTTTGTATCACCCTATTGGTTTGCTTAGGTCTCAGAAAATGACGAGACACTATACTATATACTATACATATATATGTATATGTATGTCCCGCCACTGGACACTTCAA
The DNA here is from genome assembly GCA_010015015.2 of Bolitophila cinerea. Classification (NCBI taxonomy): domain Eukaryota; kingdom Metazoa; phylum Arthropoda; class Insecta; order Diptera; family Mycetophilidae; genus Bolitophila; species Bolitophila cinerea. The sequence continues at coordinate 10,493 of JAAAKO020023211.1, read as the reverse complement.
CCTACGCCATTGTCGGCTTCGTTCGGTTAGTGGAAGTTTTGCTACCTCAGAATGCTTGATGCTCGAGAAGCAAAATTCGTAAGCAAGCACCATCAATATTAAGAGACATTTGAATACTAATGGAGTATATATATAATATATATATGTATAATCTTGTATACGCTTTTATATACTTGGATATATTTCTGTGTACTCGCGTATAAATAATACAGCAGTTGCTCAATGAATAATCGTAATTAAATATTATTGTATTAATAAAATAATAATTATTATTCAACTAAAATAACGCCAATGTAAAAAAATATTTATATAAATGTATAATTGTTGTGTTTTTTTTATTTTTGGAAAAACTAAAAGGAAAGACCAGTTTTATAATAAAAATCAATTTAAAACCCGACCAGTTTTGCCAGCCAGTGTACAGATACACACATATGTAGCATTTTATATACAAATATATACACATATATAACGCGGTCCATTAATTAATAATAAATCCATTCTCGGCATTATGATGTGTTTTTAATTTAGATTATTAGTTGGAATTATGAATTTTCACTCCTGGTGGTTGTGTTCGATTAAAGCGTAGTGCGTGGGATTTTTGACTCCCGTGTTAAATAATTATATATAAAGAGATAATCGTAAAATTGAAAAAGTTAGGCAATTCCAAATAAATATGATCATTTAATTAAATTTTTATAAACATATAAGAGTAGAATTTTACTAGTTACATTACTTAATATTGACAAAAAGTGAGTGTGAAGTTGCGCTGAATTACATTAAGAGATAGGACACACCGACACAATATGATCTTCCATTTGAATTAAAAACAAAATCTAACTAACCACATAATAAACAAGAAAGGTAAAAAACTTATTTTTGAAATCAAAATCCTGCTAAAAAATTTTTTTTTAATTTTTTTTCTTTTTTTTTGTATAAAACCTTTAAACAAATAGGAAAAAGTTCATGTAGGATTTTCTCAACGGCCTTGAAATTTTTTAATCATCAACATCATATTTAGCATTTAAGAGCATTTTGTAAGTTAATTAACAAAAAACACGATTTTAATATGATAAACAAAATTTAAAAATGGGAAAAGGTTACCGTTTTTTAAAACCATTATCTCCTTTTAATGATTATGCAGAAAATCTGTTGTTGATACATTTTTGTATAGTTTTGTCTGATTTACAATAAAGCATAATCCCATAATATGGATTGAAAAAAAAACTTTTCGGAATAAACTAAAAAATATACTATTTATTTTTTACAAAACATTTTGGGAAGGATATGTTTGTGTCTTTCAGACAGAAGTGTATACAGTATTGAATCCTCGTCTACGTTTTTCAAATCCAAGTCTATAAATCCAGACTCCCTGGGCATTCAGTAATTCCTAAATATAAGCATAACCTAAGATTTTATGTTTTAAAAAAAGACAAACTTTATACACATACAATATTTAATTTCTATGCGTTACATTTGCTTTTTTAAGAACCCTTATAAATAATCAAAATTTAAAATAATGTTTAATGTACATCACATGTTATAAGAAAAAAATGCATAATTGGTATATAATTTTTCAAAATTACTGGGAAAAAACGAAGAACTCGATTTTTGTAATTAATTTTATATTTTAAAACCAATTTTAAAATATAAATTAACATTAGATATCTGGATAGACTAATTTATAAATATATATTAAATTAACTGTTTCACATAAAAGAACGTAAGTAAAATATTTTTCTGAATGATCTAGAATATATAAATCAACAATAATATATTGAACACACCAACTGATATACACACATATATGTATTAGCATATTATGACTACACAGTTATAATATGGTATTAGCTATTTATACACAGAATAGACAGTAATTATAATATTAGATAATACTCTTCTTTGTGTACGAACCAGCTTTCATCCATCTATCGATTGAATATTCCAATGCGGCTAACCATCTACAAAATAACTGTTTAAGAAACAGCAATATCCTGAAATATATGTATATTATACCGTTTTTTATCCATTTCTGACTCAGTGCAAAAATTGAAATGTCTTAGCTTTGGTTCTGGTGGACTTATTTCAAACGCATGCTTTTTCCCACAAGCATAGTTTGACTGTTGTACTCTATATCCTTGGAGACAAGCCATACCTACAATTTAAAGTGATATAAAAACATCCCAAGACATTTAAAAAAAATAGATTACCAAAAGCATTTTTACTGTTTCCATCGTGGTAGAAATAAAGACAAGCATCTTTCAAAACGCAGTACCGCTTCGACCAGGAACGCCAACGGCTTCCCAATTTCATTAGGTACCCAAAACAATCAGGTCTGGGAACTTCGTTTGGCGGCAGTCGTAAATTTCGTGTACTGATTTCAAGCCATGGATCGGTTTGTTTAGCTGCAATGCTAGTCACATTTACCCATCGGCTGGCTATTTCAGCGGTATCAGCTGCCAGGTACAGGGGTAGTCCTTCGCTAGATGAAATGCAGAATGCAAATGATCGACCAACATCTGACATACAATTCACGACTGAGTGATTGGTTAGTAAAATAGCACCGACTGGCTGGGTGTCCTGAAAATAAATAGAATACATTTCTCTTTCTCTCTCTCTGTTAATGTTTCTGTAATTATTTCTATTCCACGAACCGCATCTGTTTTGTAGTAGTAAAGACAATGATCTGGACGTAAACAGAACCAGCGGCGAACCCATTTCGGATTGTTAGGCTGTCCACCTTGACGCCACAAATATCCAGAATGAATAACTGTATTAACCGTTTGAGCTGCGTCTGGCGAAACTAAATCTAATGTTCGTGCAACCTATATTAAAAAGAGAATATTATAAAAAAAAATAATATCAATTTGTATATATGGTATAACCTCTATCTTTAATGTGTCACTGCCGGCATGTGCTATCTTAACCACTTCGGAATGAGTTTTGTCGATTACCGATACACCGTTCACAGATAGCACGATGTCTCCTACCTCTAGCCCGGAACTTTCGGCTGGTGTTTCGGGTTCGATAGCTGATACAACAACCGGCTTAGAACCATGAATTCTAAATCCAAACTCCCCAGATTGACGTTGTACGATTATTGTTTTGTCGCTACCTAAAAAAATGTTTAGAAACAAATGTCAATTTAAATTGCTTATGAAATGTATTTAAAAAGTATAGATATAGAAATTTACCACTTTTTACACCTGAAATATTTTGTATGGCTATACCCTCCTTAGCCCATACAACCAGCATCTGTTTTAATATTTCTTCAAGTCGTTTTCTAATTGACTCAGAACTGGCAGTAGAAGACAATAGTTCTGAGTTTGAATATAATAAAAAATAAAAATATAAATCAATAAACTATATCAAAACATAAATATTATATAACTCAATTAATACCTATCATTTTGATCTGGATCTATCTCAAGTATTTTTAGTACATTTATAAAATTATGAAATATTTATGATATTTATATATAATAATCACAATTTAATATACATTTGAAATATAAATATATAAAAGAGATGTGCTCTTTGAGCCCGCCTTACTAGTACTATATTCTAATTCTATAATGGTGTGATCCGTTTTGCTACTACAGACCAAGTTTTAATGTTATAATTTCTATCGAATTAGTTTTATTTTTGGAGTCGGCATTTCAAAATACAAAAATACACATTACAATGAAGAAGAAGCAACGCGTTTAAATGGATGTGTTTGTGTATAGAATATATAGAATATATTACTAGTTCGCGCACATGTATAAATATACATTTAAGAAATTAATGAAGGAGTACTAGAGTGAGATCTAATGTGAGATAAATTAGAGATGTATTCAAATATACAAAAAAAATACTATACAAAATTAGGCTTTGAAAAATGATCATTAAACCGAGAAGGCTTTTTAATTGGGTTTAGTAAATTATTGGATTATTTTAGGTTAAAGAGGTTCAATTAAATTCTAAACTATTCATACGCCATTTCTTGTTTGTTGGGAAGCGAGAAAATAGGTCATACAAAAACCGATAGCCATGGTTTTTTGTGGACCATGTATTAAAAATATAAAACCTTAACAGAAATTATATATAGAGTATAAAACTGCTAGTTTGCAAAATGTCCTACTTATTTAATTTCTCATTACTGGCAATTATCATGAGGGTTTTTTTCTTATATCCCACGTACTTACCGTAAATTATACCATGAAATAATGACGGAATCGCCATGTTACGATCACACTACATAGTTTATAAATAATTTTAAAAACTTATTTTATATTCAAAAACTTACTAAACGAGTTGCAGCTTTGTCGTCGATACATTTCAACGCATGACTTCCGATGAACCAGTCGATGCGTAATAGCTTGATACTTTTTCCTAAAGTCTTTTTCAGAGTCATTTGAACCACGTCGATCATGATTTACTCGCGGTTGATCTATATTCCAAAAGATATGATTACATTAAAACATTAAAAACGATATGACAAATGTGTTCCAACCATGAGAAACTCCGAGATCATGCTTCTTCCAGAAGTCACGATCTGAAATGCATATCCATGTGCCAAGTCTGTATAGGCCATGATAAATGCCTTGCTCTGGATCAGCTGGATCTCTATTATTGTAGGACTGTGTGGGAGCTGCAACACATGGACTTGATCCGGCTGCCCGTAGAGAATGATGCTTTAGGCTACTACATTTTCCTCGTTCTTCACTCTATACAAAATATATATATATATATTAACAGTGATGATGTTATATTATATATATATATATTATAAATCTTACCTTTGCTCTTGTACTATCTTGTCTGGATCGGTATACTCTTCTATCACAGCTTCGATCCTCAGACCGAAAACGCTTCTCAAGTTTTTTGTAGAGTCGGGTGGTGTGGTGCGGCATACGTACACCGTCCGGTGAATCAGCAAAATCAGATGGCGGTTTCACAATATTTGGTCCGTCGTCTTGTTCGGGGCATAAGATTTCATGGGAGTCTCCTTGGGCAGAAATGATCTCAACTTGTTTTCCACAATTATGACAATGTGCCTTAAAAGAAATTATTTATTATTTTAGTTACAAAACGTGATTAGGGCTCACCTGATTATCAAACAATGCATCTGATTCACTGTAAAATACAGAATCCGAACCTGGCGAAACAGATCGTAAGGATTCGGTGGATTTTGCTTTTAGACGATGATTGTACGTTGTCTCGTTTCCTCTTTTTTTCATTAGATCGCAAGTGTGCGTAATTTTGGGTGATTTAGATTTCGTAATGACATTTACTGTTTTCACATCGGAGCTAATGGCTGTTTTGACCCGTCGTGGTAAATTATCTTCAATTAGGCTGCGTGTCCTCGGCGATCTACACGCAACATATATTATTCAATCATATATATATAAAGCGGAATTATTTTCAAATATAAAAACCTTCTAGTACGTGGGCGCAATCGTTTGCCTTTGTTCGGACTGGTTCCATCTAAAATGTTCATTGCTGTTGTATCTTCTGGTGATATTTGATTAAAAACTGGAGTTGGTATTTTAGCGGGTGACGTGAGTGCCATCATGTTTTCCTTTTCTATGTCTAACTGAATTTTCTCCTTTCTTCGACGACGTTCTTCATCGTTCCAATCACGAATTCGACGATAACGCACCAGTTTAGCTTCTGTAAATACTAATAAATCAATCTTTTTTCTTAATTATACATTTCAAGTTTTACCATCATTTTGAGGACTTTCGTAGTAGCCAGACGATGAATAGCGTCTGTCACTCTTTTCCTCGTCTGACACAGACTCGCATTTAGACAATATAGGCTGTCGTTGCGTTATTTTAGATTTCAGTTGCGGAACAGGATCAATGCGTACCGTTGATTTTTTGGGAATCATTTTGGGAACACCATTTGGACAATTGCAAGAAGAACTACTACCCGAACTACTCATCGAGTGTGATGGAGATTTTATGAGTAAAATTGATGCTGACTGAATGGATGCCGTTGGACGGATAACCGGCTCTGCTTTTATTGGAATTTCTTCAGTGGGTGCATCAACCAATGCTAAGCTATATATTGAAGAAGCACTCTCGAATGAAGATCCATCTTGAGTGATGGTTTGAGAGCTTTGTGTAGAAACTAATGAAATAATCCGTTTGACATTTATAAAAATGGTTTATAATGTAAGTATAATACTAACCTGCTACTTTTGTGACAGTCATTGAGGAGGCTACACTGGCAGCCGTTGTCCAAACGGGAGTTTCCGTAATACATGATACATACTCATCTGTGTTTGTACTGCATTCAGATATATCCGTGTTTGTCTTTCCGTAGTCACTGCGATTCAAGAAGATTTCGCTAGTATTGTTAGTGGGTTGAATATCATGTGTCTCGGAGATGCTATAATAATAATACAATAATACAATTATTCAATGAATTTATTTGAACTAACTATACCTTTTAGTATCATTCGTTTGTCGAGATTTTATGTGTTTTCGAGCTGAAGGACTGGATGGATATTTCTCGTTCGATGGCAATGTTTCGATACAAGTAGAAGTTATAGCTATCGATGGCAATATTGGAACATCCAGTGGTTCAGTATATTTTTCTATAGAATTTCCTAATACTTCTTTTTCGAAAAGTGGTCTTTCAGGATCATCTCTAAGATTTTCTGACTGCTGCAACTATATTATGCTTAATTAAAACAAAACACTTTTAAATATATTTAATTGTTTTGCCTTCTCGCTTAATTCTTCTAAATCAAATGCATCCGTATCCATGGAGCTGCGCTGCTGATGCTGAAACATGAGTTTATCTCGGCGAGAAGTAGGTGTTGGTATAGTAGAGCAGGATCCCAAGAGACTAAATACAGCATTATAAGAATATTTATTTTATTTAATATTATTGTCTTTACCCTGAACTAGCTGGAAGGACCGTCGTTTGAGATTCATTCCAATTATTATCCGAATAGTCACGTGTTTGATCGGTAATCAAAGAGTCAGACGATGGAAACGGTGGTGCCTTAAGGATATTCTTTGTTTCTGAAATTATTGAATCGTCGGAGTTATTTTCAAAACTTATCGATCGTGTCTGAATCATTTCAATACTCGGAACTATGCATGTTTCATCGTTGTCCAGTGCAATCTGGATTTGATCACATATTCCCTCATCTTTGATTGGTGCCGAACGGTACATGTAATTGCCTTTAAAAGAACTGTCTTCTTCTGTACTTTTCAGTTCTTCTTTGCTAACCGACATTATGCGAGTTTCATCAATAGATTCTCTTTTTCGGAAAATGGTGCTTTGTAGAATCTCCCCTTCTGATAATGTTTTTTGCAGTCGGTTCTTGCGGTCTGGAGGACTCTGACACGGAGATATACGTGGTTTAAAGTCTATAAATATCTCTTCCTCCATCTGTATAGAATGACACGATAAACACACTTGATTTGTAAGAGAGTCCAAGGGTATAGAATTTCGTGTTGATTTTTCTTGTACTGGTGGTACGTTGACGTAAATGGATTCGTTATTACATTTTATTAAGCTTGCCTTGGAAATTCGTGAATGTTCCTCTTCGAAATGAATGTTTTGATTTGTATTTACACAAGTTGCGAGCTTTTTAGAAACTTGCCGATGATCGCAACGTGGTAAACTGAACGTATGGAATTCTTCTGTTTTTCGAATACATTTTGATCTTGGCAAACTATTAAAATCGAAACGGCCTAGACTCTCCTCGGTATAACCGGAATTCATATCGTAATAAGATAGCTTTTCGACACTGTATTGATTTGAACTGAGATCAAAGTTATCGGCAATTGATAAAATAGAGTCTAAGTCATGTTGACATGAGGCATCCTTCTCGCAAGGATGATCAGACTTGATCATTGGGTGGGACCGAAAGAAATTGGAATTGTATTCAAATGGCGATCGAGGAGGTTCTTCAGATTGAGTTCGATAGACTGGTTCATGTTCATAGGATCTAAAACATAATTAAGTTTATCATTTAATTATTCATAAAAAAATAAACTCACATTTCCTCATCCATCTCATCGTTATTCTTGGAATTAGATCTAACAGATTTAGAATATGGTTCGTATACTTCTGTCATGCTTTTTGTAAATTGTCTTCCACTTTGAATTCCGTTTGTTTGGGCACCCTGTGAAATATATTTAACCTTTGGTAAAGATATATTCAAAGGAATGATTTATTTATTTACCCGGTGTAAAGATCGAGGACTCAATGTCAGGTGAGGCGACTTCTTGCTTAGACATCGTTCGGTTTGCGTTGCTTGAACTTTCATGGCATTTCTGCGGAGTTTTTCCATGTGTTGCTGTTGATAACTACAGTGTAAAATCATTTGATTCTGATCAATTTCAAACTCTTCTCGATCAAATAGTCTATTATCTGTGGTTTCACATATAATTGCTTTCTTGCCACCAATTAGGCGTTCCTGGCTTCGGGCTGATGTCATATTCGAAATCGATCTACCCGCTATGGCTTCGTCAAATGAAGCCAGCGTATGCGACCGAGCAAAACTGACATGTTTTGTTCTATAAATATATAAACAAATATATATAAATTCAATCAATCATTGTAGCACAGAATAAAACCTGGGCACAAGAATGTCATCTGGAGCAATGATGCTTGATCCACGAGGAAGTATTTGTTCCATGCGACCAGGATTGCTAAATCTAGTAAATTCAACGCTGAATTATAATTACAATCATTAGCAATGCATTTAATGAATTTTAATAAATATATATTTACCCGCCAATATTTTCGTTACTTTGAGTTAAAAACGACCGGCATGACATATTTCCAATGTCCACTACATATGGTCCATCATGTGTTTCATTAGCACACACCGAGCTATCAAAATACAGGAAAAGTATTAAGCTCTTGGTACTCATGTAAATAGATTTAAATTTAATGTATTTTACCGCGGACGTTCCATTCGAATTACATCTTCGTCAGCAGGTGTCCACGTATAACGTTTAGCATCTACGCCACTCACAAAAGACGTTGGCCTACGACGGAAATAGGAATTTTCAAGTTCTTCTTCGTAGTATGTTTTATCGGTTTTAGATGTAGCCGTTCCCGGTGCCGGATACCTGAAAAAAAAATACACAAAAATATAATCATAATAAATATATATAAATATTATTGTAAATTGGTACCTAGGATATTTATAAAACGGTGCATAATCTAGATTTTCATCTGACGGAACACGGCGACCAACACAAACCCCCAAAATGGATTGAGGTGCACTTCTTCCTGACCAGCATCCAAAGAATCTGTCTCTTTTGGGTCGTTCTATAGAACTCAATTGTCTATCCGTAAGACAGTACTAACGATACAAATATTTTTATTTTTGTTATCTATTTTAATATATTTATTTACCTGTTCACGGATATCTCCTTTGGAGTAAGTTGACGTTTTTGGATAAAGGGTTCTCATTTTTGTAGTTGTTGCCTTGCGACCCATAATATTTAAATATTATATTTCATAATAAATGTTCATGACTGCATCTCACCCCTAAACAATAAAATTCACACTCTTATATTTATAAAATATTTTATTTAATTTATACTATCGTTTTTTTGTGTATGTACAAATATAAAGAAACATTCTTAAATCTATACTATTTTCTATCGATTGGTCAATAAGGGGTCGAAAATGATAAAATGTAAAACAAATGCCAATATCTGAGAATATATATTAGCGAAAAAGTGCACGCAAAATTGGAATACACATTATATTAAAATAAATTATGGGAACCTATAACAATATCTAAATTATGGTATTATTGTATTCTAATTATTTTTTCTTATTAAATTTGATACGAATGAAACAAAAAAAACATTTCTATCGTAACATTATATCGTATGTAATACATTGAATGTATACAAGACACTCGTCTATTAATCTATGATGTAATCGAAATTGAGACCCATTTATTAAAATCATAATTGAGCACACCATTTTCACATAATCTAGGTTAACAGAACACAAAAAGGCCTCTAATACAAACTAAGGAATTCTTACAACTGACAGAATTTGTGAGTTCTGTAAACTGGGGCTCAAAGTGGATACTGCGCAGATGCAGAAGTCCAAATATTTTGATGACGAGAGTTGTGATCTGAAGAAAATTGAACTGCTTTCACAATATTTAACATGATGTGTTTGTTTGGTCAACAAAACGGTTAAAAACTTACACTTAATTTTCAACACTATAGTTTTAGTTTGTAAAAATACATGTTTTCTATAATTCAAAACGTTTTTAGTTTAGAAAAGACAAAATCGAGTACAGCAACCGAACAGATGTAAATTCAATGATTCTGTGGTAGATGTCGCATAATGCGCATGCGCCAATTTCATCCCCCAAATATTCCTGTGTGGGATGTATAGGAAACCATGACGACCGACATCACTTCTCTCTTCTTCATTGGAATCTACTATATATCATTGATTATACATAGATGGCATGATAAATATATTTCATATATTTTTATATATATATA
>JAAAKO020023200.1:0-14621 GCA_010015015.2 Bolitophila cinerea | reverse complement strand
TTGAATAATAAAAATGAATTTTGACAAAAAAAATGTGTTTTTCATTGAAACGATACGAACTTTTCAGCCGACCTGTTATGATTAGAATTTTTGTGGATGGGATAAGGATTTATATGGTGAAGGGCGAATAATTAGCATATTATAACTTTTTAGATTTAAAGTTTTTTTTAATATACTTAGATGCTATAAAAGAGGAATTCTGGTAAAAGAAGTAGTTTGAGAATATATAAAAGTTCTAAGGAACCAAAAAAAGAAGAAGTTTGAGAATATATAACAGTTCTAAGGTACCATTGCTTTTACACTTTTGGCTTTTTAAAATAAAGCAGGTATACCAACAAAATACAAAAATCAAAGATCAATTCAAATTAATTGAATTGAAATCACATAAGAAAAACTTTTTCATTAATTGTTTGTTAGGTGAATATTTGAATAATAATATTCAATATAATTCATGCTTCTTTAACGTTATTGTTGACTCAACATCGCTCTTCCTGCCCTTATATTTAAATTAAAAAGGATTCTAAGGCGTACCTGCTGGTTTCAAATATAAAAACAATTAATTATTAATTTGTTTTTTATTTGCTTTACAGACACAAAATTTAAACTGTAAAGAAAGAATGTTGTAAAATAAAATACGTTGAATGATAATTGGAAAATAGTTCAAAGAAAACACAAAAACTAATACACCCAAAAATGGTTGCAAAAGTTGCTATACATTTAAATTTAAAATTACTTTATTACAAATTTAAAAGTGAATAAAAATACATTATAATCATAAAAATAAGTATACACATAAAAGAAAGTAAGACGTCCTAAATATAAACCAATTATTTCGGTTTAGTAATTTAGTTTTATATACTTTTTGCCATTTATTAAATGCATTGATTTTGTGTAAACGGACGTTGCATTTTACTTTCCAAAACAAAAACCTTCACTTAACATAACCTCATTATTATAAAGAATTTATCTTTTTTAATATTTATTTCAAATGTTCTTTTTCTAGTTATTTTTATTAATTTTTAAATTTGTTTTATAAACAATTTATTTAATTTAATATTTATTTCAAATGTTCTATTTAGTTATTTTTAATTTTAATTTTTATTTTTTTTAGTTATTTCAATATTATAAAAAAGAATTCATAAAATAATAAAAAAACTATAAATACAAAAAAACATTTAGGGTTTGCCAATCATGACGATGAAAATTCGATATTCTGTTTTTTTACATAATTTTTACAATTCATATCTAAATTATTTTTAAAGTTACAGCTTGATGGGTTGAACCGTCTATACCGACCGGCTGGAAACCGTGAAACGTAAAACTTTAAATCGGTTTGTCTGGAAGAAGAATTTTTCAGCATTTTTATCTTAGCAGACAAACCGATTCACATGAAACTAAATTCAATAAACATTTTAGGTTTTAGTAAAAAATTAAAATTGAAATTTTGTTTGGGCAAAAAAACCGGACAACATAATGATTTTTTTTCAAATGGCTGCCATTTTGATATACACGCTTTTTTCAGAAAATGAAAATTAGAAAGGGCCTCCAAACAGTAATTTTTTCAACGCGTGACATGCAGAGCAAAACACAATAACTTTTTTGATAAGAGAAGTCATTTTTTTAAATTAATATTAATGAAAATTTCTATCTTTGATATAGAGTGGAATATTGTATTCCAAAGTAATTACTCATAAATGTGTTGGTCAAGAGTAGTATGCGGTATTTTTACTATTGTTTTCTTAAGCAAATATAAATATGGTGTTGGTTATAGGCTACTCACATTAAGTTTAAAATTTAGTAAACTATAGAGCAAGGCTCGTGATGCTATTTGCAACGATTGTTTTAGGGATTTATTATAAAGGTGGTTTTTATATGAAATTATTCAAGATCTCAGGATGCCATTTCTAAAAATTGTTCTAGTAAGATAATATAAAAAGGGTGTTGATCTTTAAGGCACTATTATATATCTCTATAATACCATTCCCAACGATTATTTTTCTAAGTAAATGTGGAATAGGTGTTGGCCATATATAAAGTACTATTCCATTGAGATTGTTACTTTGTTATATACAAATTTTTTGAATGGTTTCTGAATATAGTATAGTTAATTATAAATATTGGGATCTACATATAAAATGTATCATTATCATCCCTGTATTTATTTAATTTCTTTTAGTCAGCTTTGTTTAATAAGATTCTGTTATTTAAAGAATTTTTGAGAATTTAAATAATAACAAAGGTTCAATTAAATTATAACCTATAACCAAATATAATCTCTAATTCTATTCTTTAAAAACCTTTTTCTTTATCATGACCTAATATTATTATGGAACTTTCAGTGTCACATTTTTAATATTGATTTTTATTTTTTAGAAATAAATATTTTTTAAATCACTATCATATGGTACAGGCTTTATATGTCTTATTCCCAGCGATTTTTTTCCTAAGAATTTATGAAATAGGGTTTGGCCATTTATTAAGTACTATTTCATTGAGATTGTTCCTTTTAGTAGCGAGTTTAAGATTTTTTTCTTTTTTTGTTCTATTGTTTTAACGTGTTTTATTTGGTTTGTTTTAAATTTATTAAATTTATATAATATATTACATACATACAGTATATATTTGAATTTAAAAAAATACAAAATAATATTTTCCAACGAAAAGTTTTTTGATGAAATTTTTATTTTATTACTATTATAAACTATTTCAATTGTAAAAACTCATCAATACATATATCCTAACCACTTTTTTATTGTTTGGCTTATTTGGCTTATATCCAAAACTTACTTATTTTAATTGTATCCATGATAGATTTTTAGAAAGAATATAAAAAGTAAGATGGTGATAGAAGGGCTCAAGTCACAATTTTGTTTAACTGTGTTTTGTTATTGTGCTAATGACATTCTAGATCTAGTTGAAGAACAAGCAATGTTTAAAAAAAGAAAATGATAATTTGTAGCTTGGGCTCTTCAAAAACCCCGATCTTTAGTTTTTATTATTACCATTACAATATTAATTTGTGTTTAATAAATAAAACCATATCAAATATTTGTGTAATATGAAATCTAATGACGCAGTTATTATTTTTATTGCTAATCTTGAACCATGTTTTCATATTTACCAACATAATCTCCTAATATTATAAAAACTGCGTGCAAGTAAAGTTCAGACGAAACCCCATAAAGACACCCAATTAAAACACCGTAAAAACGCTAAAAGGTCATTCATAATCATGTTTCTCTTAAGTTAACATCAAATTAAGATAACATAACGTTTTACAACATAGAAAATACAACAAACGCTGCGACGCGACGTTGAGCTTGTGAGTGCGCGCTCGCGCGCTCGAGCTCATACATGGCAAGTAGGTACATAAAGAAACACTTTCAGGGCACTAAACATATATAATGCCGAGTGTGCGCGCGCGCTCGCGAGCGCAGCATAAAAGCTCAGAAGCGACAACTGCGCCGCGCTCGCGCACACACATAACAATGTAATTGTTGTTTTTATGGTTCGTACACACATAAATAAACATCGTATAATATGCTGTATGTATGTATATACGTATATGTTATGTTATGTATGTATGAATGTGCGTACTCATATATATACTCATATAAACAAACATGCTCACCGCAACGTTGAGTGAATGAGTGTGTATGTGTACTATGCTTCTATCTATGCATAAGCATATATTTTAATGTATATATGTGTTTGGCTGCCGGGCGGACAACCACTATATATAGAAAAAGTAGTTTAGCACATTTTATGTCACTTAACCGCTAGTGAAAATGCCGTAAAAAATGAGATTTTTTTACATTCGGATTGATACATCGTAAAATGCCGTTCGCGCAGCAGCAACGGTATTTTATATCATTTTTATGAGCACCATAAAATGGCACCTCAAGTGAATATCGGTCTTGCAGAATGCTCTGTATTGAACATATATATATGTTGTACGCAGGTAAATATTACTTATATACACGCATATTCAATATTGAATATTTGCTCACATAATTTATGGGAAACCACTTCATGTTATTATAGGATATTGAATTTGTTGTTATATAACTATTTAAGTATCTATATATATATATATATATAAAGAAGAAAAGTATGTTTGTTTGTTCCGAGTTAGCTTCTAAGCACTTGATCCGAATACCCTGATATGTGTGCCGCTAGAAAGGTATCAACCCTAAAATAAACATAGGATATTTTTAAATTTATTTTTAATTTAATTTTGTACAATAGTAAACCTATCAGATACTGTGAGCGAGAGAGATAGGACAGACGAAGATAGTTTGTGTCAGAGAGTCTGTTTGAGTCTTGTCTCAGCAAGATACTAATGTATGTGTCAGTGCTCCAAAGTGTATAATTTAAAGGAAATTTTGGTTTAGGTACTCTGCTTTAACAAACTAAATCAGAGTACCTTAAACCAAAACGGAGTATGCACTGCACATATTGGCTTTTAGAAATAATATAAAAATTCTTAGGTAAAAGAAATAATGGATTTATTTTTAGTTTTGTAATTCTCCGATCATAGTATTTGTACTTCTTTTCCGAAGCATGTACTCCTGTACTCCTCCATTAGCTTACGTACTCCGTTTTATCCGTCTTTATTGAAAAAATGTGTAAGATAGCGAATTATTTCAATATGCCTAAAGCCAATTGAACTAATTACGACGAATCAACACCTTAATAACAAAAACTAAATGAAAAAAAACAACCGAAAAATTCTTCATAAGGGAAGGAGAGGTTTTTAAGGGAGTTTTATATGAAAACGTTAATTCTAAAGTCAGAAAAGTATAGAATATCATTTACCAGGGAATGGAAAGTAGTAAATGCTCAGGCATATGCTTTTAAAGTTGGGGTATTTCTCTATGATTTACTGCCATTAGAGTTAATTACACTTTAAACACACTGTCTAAAAACAACTTTATAAAAGGATGATTTTTAATTTTAAATCCTTTCCCTCTCCCTCTCCTTTTTCGTTTTTTTTTATTATAAGAGCACCTTCCACCAAATGCCAGATCAATATTTGGTTTATAGTGATGTCGACCAATCCTTATTCGGCCAATCTTCATCAATCGTCATCATTCGGCCAACATAACATTTGAATTTATAGTCAAACACTACATTCAAAAAGTAAAATAAATACAAAACGAAAATAAATTAAAAACATTGAAAACGTAAAAACTATTTTGAATGTTTTGAGTGTAAATTGCAAAAAATTGATGTCAATTTGAAGGCAATTTAACCGTTTTTTTCAGATGTCAGAAAAAATATAAATAAATTATATTTTTTTCCAATTATCATCGGGAAATATCTAGGTAAATATAATAAAAGAAAGAATTACAAAACTAATAATAAATCCATTATTTCTTTAACCAAAGACTTTTTATATTATTTCTAAAATCCAATACTCCGATTTTGACTAAACTGTACTTCTTTTAAATTTAGCATTTCGGAAGCACTGGATACACCACTATTATAATCAGTTTGTTTTAAAGCGATTAACGCTATGACAGTTGTGGGTATCTTTTTAAATTTTATTTAAATTTATCTTTATTGTTTTGATTTTATTTAAATAATATTTATTTAGGATATCGCTTGCACTCATATTCAAGAGTAGGAAAGATAATGTGATTGATAGTTTCAGAATGAGTTTTGAAGAGAGAGAGAAAGAGAAATACATAGTTAGAGTGAGTGCATGAGTAGAGGTGGGAGAAATATATTAATAGATACATGATAAGCAAATTTAAAAGAAAATTTTACAATTTATATTTTGGCTGATGTTAATTTTTTGAGTCTCATTTATATGAATTTACGTTTTATAAAAAAATGCATTTTTTTTAAGAAGACAAATAATATGAATTTGCTTTTATGCTGGGTTTTAATTGTGAAACACTGCTGGCAAGCAATTCCAGCAGTGACATGCTGAAAAATAATAAATTCACAATACGATAGACAGAGACAAAACGTATACGACATTTTTTTGACCAGCAAAGAGCGCAACGTTTCTCTCAGTACAAACATTGCTGGCAACGTTGTATGTATCTCTCGCACTTGATTTCAATCTGTATTTCCATCTTGTTTCCACTTGCTGGTAAGCGAATGTTTTAGAATTAAAATCCAGCCTTTTGAAAATAAATGTCTTTTATTGAAATAAAAAACAATTCCAATAGTTGAATAATTTATATTACATTAGTAATTTGAAGTCAAAAATCACAAAACATAGAAATTATAAACATAATGAAAACATCTCAAATTTTAGATTTTTTTAAAAATTTAATGTAACTTTTGTTATCGGTAGACTTTTATTTATAAATTTATCTAGACTTCATTTAAATGCAGTATTTTTTTAATGAAAATATATTTTTTTTGACTAAAATACACTGATATTGCTAGTGTTAATGATTTTTCCGATTTTGAATTATTCTACGTACATATTAACATTGTACATTATACAATGACACAAGCGACCGAAGAAGTAACATATAAAGAATACCAAATCAGCGTGCTTCTTTAAAATTGATCCTTCAAAATTCAAAATTTTAGGTAATACAAAAAGAAGCTCCTGTTTAATTAATTATATTCACCATATTATTTAAAAAATGGTTCTCAGAAAATTTTAAATGGCGCATTGATAAAATAAAACTCAAAAATGAAATCTGAAAAGCAAACCAAATGCTATCAAAAGTACAAAAAAATAGTTCAAATAGATCGCTCACTGAACTATCATTTGAGTTAGATTTTAAGGACTGAGATCGAAAAAGAATCTAACTTTGAATTGGTAAAAACACAAAATGCCTAAACAGACAAACAAAAATCATACAGTTATAGGCTTTGCGTTAAAGAATTTCTGATAAATTGCTGTTAGAATTTTTCAGCTATGTAAAATTTAGTTTGAGTTATGACATCGGAAGTGAAAAGACGCAATTTAATTCTTCAATTTTAAAAGCAAATCCGTGATGGAGTCAGAAAACCATTGCCATCAATGCAAAAGTTTCACAAAAAACGGTTTCAAATGTTCTAAATGAATTTGATAGAGACGTTGCCAGGAAAATCAGAAGTCGAAGAAAATCGTTGCTTTGTTAGAGAAAAATCCAAGGCTGTCGAATCGGAAAATTGAAGGAAACAAAGAAGGAAGCCAAAGACGAGAAAGATTTCAGAAATAAATTGAATGCAGTCAGCAAGAAGGTCTCAGAAGCCACCATAAAGGCGGCAATGGCAGGGTTACCGGAGAAGCTGGCAGATTTTTACAAATAACACTAATCAAATTATTTGTGTTCCCTTGTTTAATCAGAAATTAAATTTGCTTTTTAAATCTGTTTGAATTTTTATAATTGGATAAGGTACTTCTTTATTTTATTAAATTCAAAATATTATTATAAATATATTTTTTCGTTTCTTTCTAAAAAATATATGTTTGTCATATTTTCATAGGAAACAATTATGTTCTATTTTGTCAAACTTTTTTTTTAAATCGCATTTTAAAAATAACGACATTTTTAAATATTCCAATAAAATGTAAGCCGTCAATAAAAATTTTAGTTTTCAACCTAGCAATTAAACTATAATTAAGGGACTCTGGTAATTGAAAAAAAAAATAATATATTTCACAAATAATTGTTTTTTTAGGTAATAACAATATCTTATGCATTTATCTATTTAGTACTGATGATTTGAAGTACCTAAAATATTTTACCGGGTTATACATATACATATACTTGTATGTATATATCAATCTGAAATACTATAGTAGAGATAATAAACCTCTCAAAGCATATGTTTTGCATAAATTTAACAATTAGCTAAACGATGTATAAAAAAATGCGTAAGATATATGTAAATATACATGTATTAATATACATTTCATTGACGGACCGAGCCGGTTGTCACTCGTAACTGCGCCTGCGATTGCTTCTTATATCCAATTTAAGCGTTCACAACAACAACAACAAAAGGCCGAGTGTACCGCTCGCTGCCTCCATTTAATAACCGGTGCTATTTAGATTAAAAGAAATAAATTATCGGTATGTCAATAATTAATTGCAAATTTTATATATATATATGTATATAAACTCACAATGATGTTTCTTCTTTGCGACAGCGTCCCATAAACGTAAATACATATTATATTTTAGTATATAAATAAATACAATCATTTCTGCGATTTTCATGTATAGGAATATTCACATTTTTGCGTGAGGCAGAATGGAAAGGAGTCAATCAAATGTATAATTCAGGTTTGTGTGTTTTTTAATATAGTTATTTATGGATATTAAATGATAATCTCACGGGCGCAAGTTGTATGGATGAGTGTATATTCGGTATATATAGGTATTTATATATATATAGGTTTTTTTGAGGATATGCAGCCGGTGCGCGCTCAAATTAATGTTGCCTCATTTAATTAGCGACATAAAAACGTTTGAGCTGTGCGCGGCATGTTTTATGTGTTTATTGATGTTGAAGAACACATTTTGGCACTGCACTTTGAACGCAACTGGTTTATAAGCCAATAATTACTGTTATTTAGAGTAAAAATATATACCTTTATCGAATTAAGAACAATTGTTTTAAATTTCTCATAATCTAGTTCTTTTTATCCGAATCTGCAGCAAACCTTGTTAAAATAACTTGAGTGACAGTCATTACTTCTTAGTCATTAACCATTAGTCATTAATATATTGACATTGATGGTTGTTACTCAGAATATCGACCTCCTCTAGAGTTCTTGACTTTTTTTATTGACCTATCATTACGTGCTCCAAAAAAATATGGTCACCTTAAAATAGCAGTGCCCACCGAAGAAAAAAGATGCTCCAAAACCATAAAAGAGCAGTTCAAACAAATAATGTGCCTCAATTAAAGAGTTTTCTTTTTGTGGTTTTAAAAATATGCGCGAATAGCAATACATTTTTTTGGGTAATATTTTATATTATAAGGAGCTCATTTCTGATTTTTTCGGAGAAGATTTTTTTGTAGTAGATTTTTTACTATTGGTGTAAAAATTGTTGGTTATGGTGTAAGCTAAATTGGATGCAATTTTTTATTTAATTTTTATGGGTACAATCATTCATTAAGAACCAAAACTTGTTCAACATTATGGAACTAAGATGATACCAACCGCCTTTGGAACGTCCAAAAAAAGAATTTGTAAATTCTATACTTATGTTGTGGTGTCGCAAAGGTCTGAATCAGCCTCAGAAGCAGAATCCACATTAGCGTCAGCTATCAGAATTTATCATCAGTAAAAACCAATTTGGAGTCAGAATATGAATGTCAGACTAGAAATTGCGATTGAATTTATTTCTGATGGTGTAGCCATTAACAACAATAGGCAGTATTTGTCAGGCCTGACTTATCATGACACAATAAGAATTTCTATCTGATACATTTTTTTATTTTTTAGCAAGAGCTAAAAACAAAACTAATTAAAATTGGTTAATTATGCCTGAAAATGGAAAATGTTATCAATTAGAAATATTACATAAAACAAGTATTCCATTTTTTATTTTATAAAAAAAATAATTTCTTCGTTTTAGGTTATGGGTATATCAATATCTTTAAGTGCCGACTGTAATCAGCGGTCTAAATTCCGGTTCTGATCAATACATAAATTACATTTTGTCTCTATAGAATAATAAAATAATAAAAATAAATTCCAGGAAACATTTAATCTGTATGAGGCTAAGGGAAATGAGAATTATAACGCCAGAAGTGCCCTATTTTTCAAAATATTAAGGCATTGCTGTTGCTCAGAGTTGTTGGCTTAATAAGAAAACACCTAAATAAAAAGCTTGCAATGGGGAGTTTTTTTTAGATTCTTTGGTAAAATACACCTAAACGGCGCATATTTTTACAGAAACAAAAAATATATATTTACTATTTTGTAATCCCAAAAAAATATCGTGAAAAAATGTACTCCCCCCCGCCCAAAACATTTTTTGGATCCACCTATGTGTCAAGCGTGGTGCAGTTACAAACCTTTAAATCTCAAAGCTTATGTTTTTTAAAATGTTTTTTTAGCTGCGTTAAATATCAATAATACTAAATGAAAAATAATCACAAGGTAAGATAACAAAAAAGTAAGTAATACGCAGAAGAAACGCCTATCGTATATGCAATTGCAAGAAGCTAAAAAATAATAGCTTCTAAAAATTTCAAAACTTATTCAGGCTGTAGATTGTACTTGTCAGGCCAGAGTTTCTTGCTTGTTCGAATTGTCTGGATTTGTTAAGGCCTGACTACTGACTACTAGACTACTTGATTTTTACTTGAAACCACTCCACTCTTAATGTTTTTTTTTCGAAACCTCGACTATTATACTTTTCTTACTTTTTTGCGTTTGCGCAATAAACATCTGCAATTCATGATATTAATTAGTAAAGTAAAGTAGTAAAACGTTATTGTAAAAATATTTATATATAAAGCCAGGATAAAAATGTAAATGATTTATTTTTAATAATATTAAGACAGGATAAAATAGTAATAATATTATTGGTTAAAAATGATAAGTTTTCCTTTAACTTTGATGGAACATAAAAAATATGTCATTCTATTTGAATGCAAATGTTGTCAATTTGATATTTATTGTTCTATTATTATCACGCACAATATTGATTTAATAAATATTGACGTTATTTTAATACTTCTTAAATTCTATTAATCCTATAAGAAATATGTTGACCAAAATATAATTGTATACCATCATACCTAGTAGACGATTATTTTGAATTGTGCCTGTAAGGGCAGTATAATATCTAATAATATCTGATTGAATTATCAATCAAATGAGACCCACTTCTTTTTGCCTATTTTGCTAATTTTAAGATTTTAAATATATTTGCGTTTTTATTTTAATTATTTATTTTTAATTCATTTTTTTAAATTTTTATTTATGGTAAGAACCTTTTTATATTTCGGGCAGATTTATTATTTTGTTTTTAAAAATGCACCATATTTGATGTATTATTGAAATACGAGTACATTTAAATTATATTTTATCCTTAAAAAACATTTGCATAATAATGCAAATTTGCATTTATGTTTGAAAGTATAAATTATATTGACTCAAACTCTAGCTTCACATTTAAACCTATCAGGATTTCGTCTGCGGAGTTTAACCTATCGATGTAGGATTTTAATTGTGTATTTTTTTAGAGGTAATATACATTTTCTGCATATATTTCGATTCGTTCTTCGCATTGAGTTTTGCAGTCTTAAAAATAACTTAATTATTTCTTTTAAAATTAAAAATAAATTAGCATAATCACTTTTTTAAGAAAGTTTAATCACTTTTAAAATTGAAAACTTTAATTTAGCTTTTCGTCAAAATGATTTAAAATAATTCAAATTAATTAAATGAAAATGAAAGTTTCTTACTATAACATACCTGTAAAAATACCGTGTTTGGTAAAATCTCATGCATATTAAACTGGCATTAAACTGACTGTTCCTATTTTATATATAATATAATAATAATATAATGCGTGTAATTATTAAAATTGCATGCATAACCTTTTTATATTTAAAGCAAACGGGTATTTAGTTACGCTTGTATAGTAATAAAATAATAATTGTCATCCATAATATTAGCCTGTACTCAAAAACTGTAATGCATTGCATAAGTACCTTTGTCACAAAATCAATATAAGAGACTATGCCCTTGAGATTTCGAACGCATATGGATGTTACGTCAATACTGTATATGTTGCGTATATGTAACATATATGGTATACGCGTATGTATGCACCATGGCAGCACTCTGCGTGCGTTATCTTTCGTGAGTGCCTTTTTTTGGTTTTCTTCGAAGGAAAAATATACAAATACAAAACATAAATATACCAGCAATGCGTAACAAATCAACGCATGGCCAGATAAATCACATAACTTTCAAATTATTATCTGCCCGAGTGATGAGAATTTGGATCTTTATGTTTCTCAAGGTGTTCGTGGCACGGACGAGTGCTGGGTGTGCTTAGATTTGCGTCTGTGTGTGTGTGTGTGTGTGTTTATCTCTTGCCAAAAGATTCGAAATATATACTATATATATATAAATGTGTGTGTATATTATATACTTTTATACATTTACATCTATATATGCAAACACCAATAATAAGCATTTCGTGCTCCTTTCCATGGTGCGCCGCGCATATGCCGGCCGGCCGGTCGCTGAAATGTGTTATTCAACTGACAACAGCAACACCGCGCCACAAAACTGCAGTAAAGCGTGATGACGGCTTGAGCATTTTTTATGCATTATGTGCGCTCCCACAAATATATATATATATAATATTAACAAAAAACTTGAAAAAATGCATACACACATACAAACATACAATATATATATTGAAATGAATTAATGCAACAGAAAAGTTGAAATGATAAATCAATTTAATTTATTCGAAATTTATGCTAATTGTGGGTTTGAGCGCGCGATTATTATTTTTTTGGCAAAAACGTTTTATCCGTTGACGTTTTGCGTTAATTATTGATATTTCAAGATTTTCAATTCGTATATGATAAATTATTGTTATGGTGTATTTAGGTAGGTATATAAATATACACGCGTATCATATTTCAAATTGTATCTATATATATATTTAGATAATTGTATGAAGAATTAGTGCGAGCGACAAAGGTCGTATATTATATATATATATATACAAACAATGTTTTGTCGGATGCATTTGCATTTTTGTGCCATGCATTGTGCATATTTTATGCCATTTGTGAATACATTATGAAATTACAACATTTTCGCGCTGTATGTATGTGTGTGTGTGTAATGTATATATGAACGTGTAAGAGAGTGTATATACATATTTTATGTTGCAAATGTATATACACATAAAATAGACACACCATGCACTGGTATGCGTTGTGTGTACTTGTGTATATAAAACATTTTAGCCGGCGACATTTTATCCTAAAATAACCATTAATTATCTCAATAAACGAGCGATGCTGTTAATGGCCGATAAATAATAAATCCGAGAGAAATTACCAACACTATTTATGTTTATATATATATATATATATATATAAACCCATACATGCGAAATACAGTGTGCAATGTACATTGTACACACACACATACACATGCAAAGTGGTATTTGCGCGCACATAAATAATATGCGCGCGCACCTTTTGTTTAGGGGGAGTTGATTATTTGAAATATTATAGTTTTCAAAAAAAGCGTGCACATTATATATATAAATATATATAATATAGAATGTATAGCATCCATTCTATATACATATAATAATTATTACTAGCACCACTATACGTAATATAGCACAATTTATTTGCACAAAAAACGTTTAAATCATTATCATTATACTTGCGCAACATGCGCTCGATCCGGCCCGGACCGGCACGCCACGCAGCACCGGAACTCGCTTTGATATTAATAATGTCATCACGAATAATTATGAGCATTTATTCACGTGTATTGCATATGGATTATCGAATACTTGTTGTTATACTGCATAAAACCGAGTACATTTTGTTTTTTATTTAAATGTATGTAATTTAGTTAGTTTAGTAATTATAATCTAATACTAAAATCACTGACTTGTTTAATATCAATCGGATTATTGTTTTTATTTATGTTTTTAAGCCTAAAAGTTAATATTATTATGAAATAGGTTAACGTATTTTGTATTTTATTTGGTATAGTAATAACGTAAATATGGATTATTAATTTAATGTAACATTGTTTTTATTTTTTTTCTTATAATGTCATTTAAGTTACCAATGTAAAATTAAGTCCCATATTTTGTGTTTTTTTTGGATACTAAGTGTTGCATTTAAAGCTTATTTTAAAATAAATAACAAAAATTACAAACACTCCGTGTGTACTTCAATATAAAAAAAAACTTTCAGATATTTATTTTTAATTATTATTGAATGCAACAAAATTAAATAACTTGCTTTATAAAAAATGTTAGGTGTAGAAATTGTGTGTCTTGGCAAGCCAAGCCTGACAAGTTAAGTCTATGTCAGACCTAAATAAGGTCTAAAATTACGATTAGCTGGTTCTTGTCTTTTTCAGACGCATTGGATAGGAAATTCTTCTGTATGTGTCATGGCATATTAGGCCTAACAGGTACAGTCTTCGTCAGGCCTGAATATGGTGTAATAAATTACATTTTTGGTTTTGGAAATATCGCAAAATATTCTGTAGTTATTATAACTTTTTCAAACAATTACTAAAGAATGCGTTTACGAACACAGAAATTTATGGTGGATTTGCAAGTATAGCAAACAATGAGATAAATATAAAAAAATACTACTCATCAATTCGATCCTTAATATAGGTACCAGGACATTTTGCAAATGGCCATTTTGCCATTTCGCGAATTTATATTAAATATTGAAATGGAGCATACTCATATTTATTTTAAATCATTAAATGGTGCATTTTATTAAATGCCATTCAGCCAAAATATTTAGCCATAACGCCAATTAATATACTTTGACGTGTATATCATTGCGTCTAGAACAGCGTTTATTACTATTATTATTATCTTGATTCCTTTTTGTTTTTTTTTAGTAAAAAACAAGCAAAAGACTAGCAAAACTTTTGAAATTATTGAAGTTTTAAAAATATT
>JAAAKO020023199.1:0-30894 GCA_010015015.2 Bolitophila cinerea | reverse complement strand
AAAATTATTTAAATATATAATGAATTATTACGTCTTTATTATATTGTATATAAATGCGAATGTATGAAGGGGTTTAATGAAAAAATACATATAAACAAACAAATACGTTCCCCGTGTACCACAAAGAACGAACGTAGAAGATCAGTCCACCAAGTACGATAAAGTACGGACGTAGAGGATCGATCATATACGTATATTCACGGTCGCCCGAGTACAGACATAAGTCGACCCATGAACAGCAAAAGAACGTACCCAAACGGTCAATTTCAAAAAACTCTTATTCAGAAATGTCTTTTAACGCCTCCAAGATGTGCGGAAGGTTAACGTAGCTTACGTTGTCGTCTGGGTCGTCTGAAATCTGTGCATCGTTTAGGGTAATTTTTTGCAGAGCAGGCAATTTAATCTGTAGCTGCTTTGAGAGACTCGGTGAAATTTCATCGGGAAGTCCTGAAACATACACAAAAAATGCTAGTATTTAAAACAAATCTTAAAGAACATAATTAAATTCGAATTTACCAGTAATGAAACAGGACACCGTAAGGCACGGAAACGCGTACTCCGTGGGCATCTTGCGGATGTTTTCGATGTGAACGACTAGAATGTTACCGTAGTCGAAAAACTCGAGCGATGGAAGCTGGTCGCCGGCCACTTCTATGCACTGTGCGCGATACCATGTGTCATCCTCTTTCAGGTATGCAAGCACCACTTCAGAGAACCTGCGTTAGAAAATACCACAAAAAAGTGATATTGAATTATTAGATCAATTTACATTTATATAGTTTAGTATTCTCACCTTGGGGTGTACGCATCCTTTGTATTTTTGCAGTAGTCCTGGAATAACAACTGGTTATCGTGCAGAGTCTGTAAGTGTTTCGTTTCAATGCAAGATATGGAACCGGTTAAGGTCATGCTGTTGTCCAAGACGACAACCTCAACATTTTTGCCCGAAATTGAGGTTTTCTTGATTTGCTATAAAAAGAAAAAAAGTAATAACCTAAAATTTTATTTCTGTAGAAGAATTCAATTACCGAAAACCAAATC
The DNA here is from genome assembly GCA_010015015.2 of Bolitophila cinerea. Lineage (NCBI taxonomy): Eukaryota > Metazoa > Arthropoda > Insecta > Diptera > Mycetophilidae > Bolitophila > Bolitophila cinerea. The sequence goes on along the minus strand of JAAAKO020023199.1, from coordinate 29,853 downwards.
GGTGCATCGGTCTGGTTTGGTACCTTCACCATGCTCATTTCAATGATCAGTGAATTCACGCATATTCCTTGCTCATCAGTGAGCATACATAATTTATCGTTTTGCTCATCAAAAACGACTTCCAACGATGTGGAAGTATCCATTAGTTGTTCCAGATAATCAATAGCTCGTTGATTCATCTTGTTATTGGAGGGCACACCTTTCAGCGAGACGCGATAAGTAAATCGTTTTCGAGCCTTCAATGTGTCTGAGCACACACGCAGATCGGTTAATTGAACAGATTCCATGTTGCCAAAGTCCAAGAATCCTACGAGAACGGTACCGCCTTCGTTTACCTTAAGCACAAGTGCCCGATAGTAGTGTTCTACGAATGGTGCCAACACCATGTCTGCTTTCTGTGGAATACCATCTAGCGGGGGCGCAACTTTTCCGTATCGAACACAATCATTGATGTCCTTCAAATAAGTGGAATTGTATTCGGGCTCTAACGAACGAATGTAAATAGATGTAGAGTCTACAATAGCCGTGAGGCAGACCTTTGTCAGTGACTTTATCTTTCCACTATACTCAACGGTAATTTGACCATCGGAAGGGGAGGTGGTTGGGTTCTTAGTAGAATCTTTAAGGTTTTTGTTATAATTGTCTTGCTTTGTTTTGACCGACCGGTCATTTTGACTGGCGTTTTCTTTGTTATACTTTGAACAACGTTCCTGAGATCCATTTCCAGGGCTATCGCTAATCTTGGGGCTGCGTTTATTCTGCGAAGGCGAAGAACCCTTACCCTTCAAAGACGAGCGCTCATCGTAAGACGTATTTTTTACATCATTCAAATTAATGGTCTTTGGAGTGTTGCGTTTCATATTGACCTTCTCTAGCTGATCCGACAGAACAGATGTAAACACTTCATTTTTGGGGTTGGATCTATTATTAACAACGCTGGCAATCTCTGCCTCGTTTTCCGGCGATGAGAGTGAATGTATGGAAGAATTATTGCTTTGCGCACGAACCAATTGTCTTAAAATTTATAGGTTTTTTACAAAAGAATATCTATGATTACTTAAAAGAATAACTTACGGTTTTGGAAAACAGATGCTCCTGTGCCGTGTCCAGTCCTTGTTCTGACAAACAGTAGAACAGTAAAAGTCACCGCAACGAGCGCACGTCATGTCCGTTTTGCTAAAGCATAAGTTACATTCACCCACAATTGGTTCTGTTACCTCAGACACCGAACGGGAATACTAAATCAGAGAGAAGAAGAAAAAATGTTAGTAACAATTATCAATAATTATTTCAATGTTTAAAGTACTTTGGAACCATCTGCCCTGCCATTTGAATTCATTGATAAATTCTTCATCTTATTATTAAACTCGCTAGAGTCCCTGAAAAAAAACGTTGTCGATTAGAAAATTAAAAAGGAACAACGGGGACACTGTCAGAAGCGTGCTTCAAATTACTGATAATATGCTCGGCCGTTTTTTACGTTTGGTCTGTCGTACTTTGCCAAGTCGCTAGAAGGTCTTGAAACGCAAAAATCTTGGTCGCGATCGTATTTGTGCAGTTTTCCGTCCTCGTAGTCTTCGGTGCTCATAAAAGGAACTTCTGTGTACTCGGGTCGTTTAGGTTTCGTGAAAGGACCTTTCACGCGTCTGAAAAGAATGGTAACTATTAAAACAATGTATTTTATAAGATTAATAGCAAATAAACGTACCTCGATTCCCAATTGGGTCTGGTTTGAGATGAGTCTGCTTTATGTTCGGTATTACAACTTGAATCAGAAGTGCTGCTATTGTGCTTCGGTGGTTTAGGTTTACCAAATGCTGCGCTGATGTTCAAACCATCGCTTTCGTTAATACCTCTGATAACGGCCTCTGCTTCACTGCAAATTTACACACAAGATAATTATTGGAAAAACCCAAAGGACTAATAATATTTTTTACAACTAAACGATCACTGAAACAAAACACATTAATAAAAATTGCTTACTTCACACTGTTGAACACAGCCAAAGCGCAAGCCGGAGGATACATAACAATATTAATTGGAAGGGCGAAGTTTTTGCAAAGATTGTGAACACCGGTCCTGGTCAACGAGGGTGGCATATTCCTTATGTACACCGAAACGTTTTTAATGATACCATTCGAAGATGCCATCGCACCAGGTTGCAGATCTTCACTTAGATCGCCACCGGGTCCTTCCTTGTATGTATTGAATGTGCGGTCACGGTACGCCTCCTCCATAGGATTTACTTTGGAATCCCAACCGATCGATTTAAGTGCCATGTCTGTGTCCATTTGGGAATACGCACAAGAAATCTTTAAAAAACACATATGGCATCATAAAACATAAACCATAATTAAAATTGGAAAAACCCAAAGAGTCCTCTAGCTGTTCCTTGTTTTTCTTCTAGAGACCTCTTTTTATAGCATCAAATTGGAGAGGTAATAAAAATGGCCGACATAAACTATAAACTAATACAATATTAATGAGAAGCAATACAAAGAAGTAAATGTAGCTATTGCTTATATTAAAACAAAAATATACAAGAAAATTATCCAACCACCCAGAGAACGAGAGTATCCACTTACCGGTGTTTTATTATAATTACAATTTACGTAGTATACAATCTGTTGATTTTCACAATATAGATGAAAATAACATTAAATTATAAGTACTTGTCTAAAATGTGGGGCTCGCGCGGACTTCAACGTGCAAATGCAATCAGTAATGCGAGTCTGGGGATCAGAGGATCGGATCAAATGCGTATAACAAATACAAAATACTGCGGATTGCTGAATGTGCTATTTACTGTTGCTTCTTGCTTGTCTTTGTCTGTTTTCTCTCGTGTTCGTATTTGCTTTTGACGCATGACAGATGACAGATCTTACACATTCGTTGAATTTTCGTCAAGAGTATACAGGGTGGGTCAAATTCAAGTTGGTTTTTGCTTTTTTTATTATGGGAAATTTATATTAAATACATTTAATATAAATCTCGATATAAATATATAAATTCATTTAATATAAATATATAAATACTTTTTTATATAATTGGAGAATCTTACCTGAAGGAGTTATGCTAAAAAACGTTTACAGGACCTTACTGCACCTCAGCCAAATAATGTTTGACTGAACATTATAAATATTAGCATTGTTTTTTTTATTAAAAGTAATAATTATAAAAAAACGGGCATGGGGTGTCATGTGTAACACGTTTTTGTCTGATTACGTATTGTCGATCATCAATCAAAGGTTTAAAAAAGGATTTTTGAGGCTCCAACCGGGAAAGTATTGGCGTTTAAAGTTAAAAAATCTAAATAAACGCTATAATGCAAAAAATAATTGTACACTCGACTTTTGTTTTAGGTTGATAAACCTAGAGAAATAAATGTTTTAAAATTTTGGTGTAAAGTTCACTTCAGCACCACTCCAAAAAACAAAGCTTTTAGGAATGAAGTGGAGGTTGCCATAATTACAATAAAATACAATTTATTTCAATTCTAATCTGTAAAATGAAAATTTAAATGGAGGCAATTTTTGCTTAAAACTATTCTTACCCCTTTAGAGGGTTTTGAAAAAAAACATAATATTAATTTAGAAATATAGTTAACCTCCAATACATCCCTAAAGAGTTTTGGACAGAGGCGTCAAATTGAATATTTGGTTAATCATGTCATAATCATTTAACTAAAAATCATCATTAAAAGCATTTCATTAGATTGAAATAAATTTAATCTTCAAAAGTTATTTTCATTTTAACCAATTACAAATAAATGGTACATGTGTTAAAATAAATACATTTTGTTTTCATATTGTAATCGACTACAATAATAATTCAAATCGCACTGTATTTGCCTATAATATGTAATACGTAATTGATACAGAAAAAATTACGATGTCTAAGAATACAAAACAAAAATTCCATTAGTGTTCCATAAATGTTCATCAGAAGCACACAAAAAAAGAAAAGAAATAATTATAAAATAGTCCATTATTGTCCCGAAACAATTAGAAGCTCTGCTGCAGATAATCTTTGAGAGACGGCACCCGGATCTGGTAGTCATCTCCAAGTTTACGCACAAGGTCAACTTTGAGCGGTACATTTTCGGCCATGTATTTGGTCAGTTTCTTGACCGTTTCAACGTCATTACTCTCCGAAATACCTACAAAAAAATAATTTTTCAATACGCACAAATAACGAAATAAAGAGTAAATTATACCTTCCAAAATACAGTTATTCGCCAGGGAAGGTGTTAGGAATTCCGATGTAATTTTGCGAATGTTCTTCTGACAAACTTTCGTTATGTTGCCGTAATCCAAGAATTGCAGCAAGAATTCGCCCTTTGCACCCTCTTCAATGCACACGGTTCGATACCAGATTCCATCGTCCTCAAACACGGCTAGACAAACTTCGTCCACGATCGGTGCATATGGCTCCGTATTAGATTCACAGTATTCGCAAATCTTATTAGACATTTGTTCGACTGATTGAATCTTATCCACATCATAAATACAGGCCGTTACTAAGCCCTCGCTCACAAATGACGAGTCAAGAACGCACAGTCGAATCTTTTTGTCTCCATCTGGAATGGGAATGACTTCAATGTCTTTGCGCAGTACGCGATTTTTAACTTCGCTCTTTGGCGGCATTGTTGCAGTGGCAGCTTCAGCTAAACCGTTGGACAATTGCTCCTTCATGTAATGTACACCGTTTTCAATTGAGATCAATTTAACTTTAAGCTGGTCGCCAACGTCAAACGAACGTGATGTATCGAGGACCATTTGAAAAGCAAATGCCTGCAAGTTATTCATCAATGGAATAGATAGCTTGATCTCTTCGACCTTTGCATAGAACACATTGCCGTAGTCAACTAAACGCACCAATACTTCGTTCAAGGCATTTACTTTACTGAGAACCACAGCCCGATAGTAGATATCTTCAAATAGCACCGCGTACATGGAATTAACCTTAATATCTGCAGCCGAACATGAACTGTTCAAGTTCTCGGCCTTGTTGATCTCACGCAGGAGCTTACTTGCCTCGATCTCGTGTTCGAGTCGCATGACCCAAGGTTCGCTCTTGTTCTTTGGGTCGATCCATTGAATACCGACCGATAAAATCTCGTTATTTTTAATCGGGAAACATTTCTCCCAGGTGGCCGGTGTTCTCTCGACCGCCGCTGGTTCAGTTGGTTTCATTTGATTCTGAATTGTTGGATTAGCGGCCATCGTATCTTCTGTGACAGGTTTAGTAACCGGAACAGGTTTTAGCGATGAACTTTCAGGATTCTCAACGAATCCGTTTGTAACTTTGCATAAACCATTAGTAGCTTTGTGGCTAGACACATTTTCAACCTGACCAGCAGGTTCATCTAGCACAAAACTCTCGCTTAGGTACGATTTTACCGGTTTACGTATATCATCGTTAATGTTATAGATTTTTCCAGATGGTTTTGTTGCTTCCGAAACTTTGTCTTGAGATTTGTTCAGCTGAACTGGATTAGAATTTGCAAATGTGATGGTCATTTTTGCCATGTCGCTATCGACCGTTTGCAAAGTATTAACGGGATCACATTTATTCGTTACGACGTTAAGTAGTTTCTCGTCAGACGTTCCGTTAGCAATCGGATCGCTGCTAGCGTTGTCTTCGGAGGAAATGTTTATTTGAAATTTTTCTAAGGGCCGTGGCGCAATTATAACGTTACCAGGACGCACATGTGGAATGGTGGGTGGTACCTTCACAGGCAGTGCTGGTACCAGGATGCTATAAATGCGATATTTATAATAAAATTGTAATTCCTCAGATAAATTGAAAAAAAAAATACTTACGGCATAGGAATGCAGTTTAGCTTGTGTTGAGCCCAGTCGTAGGTCTGGCAGAAGGACGAACAGTAGAAGTCACGACAGCGCTGACACATTAGCTCGGCCGGCTGCTTGCACAGAATACAAGAGTTGGGTGTCATTTTTAAAGATGTGGGTGTATTCGAATCCAAGGGATATTGGAACGGATGAAGCTGACTAGATGTTTATCTAGAAGTAATTTATTTACATTAGAATCTAATGATAAGATTGTTAATTTAAAAAAATCTAATAATAACGGTATGTATTCTTAATGTTTAAGTTATAAATAAATTATTGTTTAAAAGGGGCGTCATATAGTTCGTTTCTTTGAATGTTATTGTCTACAGTCCACACTAGAAGAATGTGTTTAAATCTAGACTCCACGGAAACCGTTATATCCCTTTAGTCATTATATTTAATCAAAGTTAAGACTGAAGACATTTATAAATCTTTCAATTTTGCGAAGACACCTTTTCTATCCAAAATTAATTCCATTTAAGACCTAACCAAAAAAAAATACTTGATTTTCAAAATGGCGTCATATTGCTGATTATGTGATAACTGATAAAAGATAACCCTAATTGTTAATATAGTTAATAAAAAGTCAAAAATTGAAAGAATGATAATAACAAATAGATAACAAATCACGTTTTTATAATAAAAAAAAACATTCTAAAGAAGTTCTACATTTACACGAGGTGGAGGTCGTATAGACGAAATTAGACTGTGCCTGAAAAACACTCAATACTAACCTGCAAATTGAGAATTTTAATCCTATTTTTTTGCAAATATACTTAAATCTTTAATTACTGACAAATAATGTATATTTGCTTTAGAATTTATATGTTTAAAATAAATTTTCTTGGAACAAGAGAGAACTCTTTGATTCTGCCACCTATTTATATTTTTTAAAAATGGTTTGAGTTTTGCCTTTGCGTCTTTTACAATTGCAGCTGTTTACCGTTATGCGAAATTACGAATATGAAACTGGACGAAACACGATGATGGCCGAACGCACATGTGTCTGCAATGCGAAGCAGAAGCAGATAGCAGAATACATAAGAAACGCAAGTTAATTACGGATAACTTCACGTTTCTCTTGTCACTTTTCAAGTACAAGTGAGTACGTTTAATGTACAAGATATATGGTTTTTTTAATGATGTTTTTTAAACTTTCAGGCATTTTTCTTGGTGCATGCATTAATTCATATAATAAATTTCCCACATCAACTAAATTTAAATGGATATACCTATCAGCTGTACAGATATACAAATAGCTAACCTCTGAAATGTCTTACTATCAAAATATTTTATAGTGCATACTCATAACAATAAATGATAAATTTTAAATAGAACTATTGAGCAATGTACAATGTACAAGTACAAATTGGCGAAAGTGTAGTTTAGGAATTAGTGCCTTAGGACTTTTCTCCTTTCCCCTTAGAAGGGAGTACCCCAACACCAAATATCAAAATTTTATTATTAGGAAATATTTATAAAAAGAAAAATAGATAAAAGAGTAGTATTTCAATTTTAAAATATATATACTTAAAAAATAAAATGGGCCCTTTTCAGGAAAAAGTGCAGTTTAGGAATTAGTTTCTCAGGACTTTTTATCCCCTCCCCTTCGGGAACAAAAAAAACAAAATTTTATTATTAGGAAGATTTATAAAAAAAATAGAAAAAGTAGTATTTAAAAAATCTATACTTAAAAAATAAAATGGGCCCCTTTCAGGAGATAAAAAGTGCATATAAATATGCCATTATTTTATAAAAGCACAAACTTATACATACATCCTTTCATTGCGGGTTATTGCAGAAAAGTATGTATATAAAGTATATCGATTTTTGTTCAATTTCGTCAGCCGACCACAAACTAAGGGTTGAATCTCGGTTTGAATTGTCAAAAAAAACATAAAAGGTCGACATTGAGTTAAAATGGGGGAGGGGGGGGGGTTATGATCCAAAACCATTCGGATTATATACAGGCTTTCTGAAAAACCCTTAAATTATATATTTTAAAAACCAAACACAACTTTTATCTTGGATTTCGGAATGCTCCGTTTTTTTTAAATCTTCAAACCCTTCGGTGGTTTGTTTCCTAGAAATAAAAAGTTTGTTATTTGGTGTTGCGGTGTTCCCCTAAAACCTCATGAGGACAAAAAATCAAATAAAATCGAATATACTTTTCTAACATAACCTCATTTTAAGTACACCGTAAACGTGAAAACATTGTTGTTCTTATTAGTCTAATTGAATTCGAATTCGGAATATCTAGATAACATGAAGTGTTTTTACAAGAAATTATATTTTTTGAGTATTATTTAGTATTTTTGCTCTTGGATTTATATTCCAATTGGAATTTTTCGGAATTAGATAAAGATAAAGAGAGAACTTTCAAGTTTGAATTTTCAATATATTAAATTATACATATAAGAATCCAATAAAATTTTCCAGAATCTAGCCAGATTCTTTTAAGATTTTTCTAATGGATTTGGTCAGATGTACCAAACTCAAATATGATTCTGAGATTCCTGTTTAGCGAGAAGGCAGACAGCTGATGTCATCCAAAATTCTAAAATAAAAACAAAATAATAAACAACACATTTGAGGTTTTGGTTTTAAAGATTTTTTCTATATTTTGTCTAAGTATAAAAAACGTATTTCTAGAAACTACACAAATAGTTTACGTAATTCTATAGTGCTTACTAACTAGTAAGGGTATGAAGCTCTATATATGCACAAAGTTGTTGTATTCTTATTTTTTCATTGCTCGCGTGGTCAGTTTTTGCTTTCTGTATAACACACGCACACAGACACGATATGTAAATGTGTATGTGTGTGTGCTCCCCACAGATAATGAAGATCTTCGGTCGCATTGTATATTTTTCGTCTTTTTGTTTGTTATTATTGTGTGTGTGTGGGTTGGTTTTGATAATAAATTAATAAAAGTTTGTTTGTTTTGTGTGTTTTCGACTCGAATATACATTTTATACAAAAATAGAGAAAAGTCTTTGTTTTGTGTTTCTTTTCTTGTTTACAAAGAGTAATTATAGATAATATATAATATATATAAAAACTCCATAGGAGTAGAGTGTGGGTAGCGATATAATTTTGGATAACTAAAACTTACGACATAATATATAAAATTAATTAAATATTCGAAAATTGCAATTAAAAAAATATCTCTAAAACGATCATTAGATGACCGCGTTTAAAAAAAATGAAAAATTTCAAACTAGACACAGAAGAGCCCGATTTTATATAGATGTATACATTTAAATACTATATTCATACAATTCAAGTCACGTCCTCAAGAGAGTATACTGTACACAGTTATGTATATAAATGATTGACAATATCATTTGTGAAACGAGGTTAAACAGAGAATTCGATTTGTTTGTAAATATAAAATCGGTATTGCAATTGTTTGTTGTTGTTTTTTTTTAGTTTGATTCTATAAACATAATTATCTCGAAAATTGGTGTATTCTTTTTAGATAAAGTTTTTTTGTCTTTTATCTGGTTAAATAAATAAACTAAAATACATATACATATTATTTAAATTAATTGTCATTTATTTGAACTTGCACTTAGGGTTTTGTTTGTGTGTGTGTGTGTATTTTTTTGTTTGTTTGTAATTTCTAGTGTTTTGTTTCATTCTTGTGAAATTTGTTTCATTCTTTTTTTAAAAATTAATAATATATAAATTACAAAAAAATAAAATCGCACTCTGTTTGTTTGTTTTGCTGCTGAGCAAAAGTCAGGCAGACAAAAAAGGTTTGGGGCGAGGCGAGGGGACACAAATAATATAATAATAGTAATAATATATATATATATACACTCAGTCGCTCACATTTGCACGGATCTCGCAGGCATTCACTTACGCATTTACGCACACGGGAGATCGAGTCTCGGCAGTTTAAAGTTGTTGCTTTTGTTGTTGTTATAAAAATATATACACTTGTCTCCTTGTCTTTATAAATCTTCTATCACTCTCTCTTTCTCTCTGTTTATCTATCTATTACTCCGTTTTCAAATCGGTGGACTAAATCACAGATCAATTTTTAGTACGATGAATATGCAAAGGTCCCCCAGCAGGAAATCCAAGCGCGCCGCACGCACAACACATAAACTAGGATTAATACCTCCTCCGGTGAGGATGCGTGTGTATGTGTGAGTCAATAAATAATATAAAATTGCTTTGTATGTGGGTGTTGTATGCGAGTGTGTGTGTGTGCGCGTTCGTTCGTCAGTGGGGGGGTTGGTGAGCTGATGGCTCTTTACATAAGCAGTCGAGATCTTGATTTCACCAGTCTATTTATCGGCGCACTAGCTTTTGAGTCACCGTTCCAGCTCTTTGACTGTGCACGGAAGTGTTTCAGTGCCACCTCGTGGCTGGGATGGTGCATTGGCATATAGGCAATGGGATCGCACAGGTCACTGTATGATTCAAAGAACTCCTTGTAGCCACCATGCAAAAGGTACACTTCAGGATAGTGCAGGGCAGGGTACACGTTCGTGTTGTTAGAACGGTCGCGATTGCGCAAGAATCTTGATCTGTAATAAAAAAAAATTGTGGATTAGTATAAAGATTCAATTTTAGAAAGAGATTCATCATTTGGGAAAAATACATCAAAGTAAATTCACAAGATTAAATCGAATGAAAATAAAATACTTACAGCTTAGGACCTCGCTCGGATGAGAATTCACAGTGGAACACGATGATGTCACGCTGGGCACCTTCGGGCACAACTTTGGCGGTCTCGGTCTTTGGGTTCACTAGATCCTTCAGAATAGCGTCCTGTGTGAACAAGTTCTCGGCGCCACGAATGTGACCGCCCACAAACTCGTACGGGTACCGGCAGTCGACCACACGGAACGAGCGCACGTCGGACGCATAGTCGCCCTTCAGCAGCTTGGCCATTGTGTGCGATGAGATCGATTTCAGGTCACGGTGACGTCCTTCCATCAGTGGCAATGCGTAACGCTTGCTAAAGTCTCCGATCAGATCTGCTTCGGACGACGATCGAGCCAGGGCACTCATAATGTTGGCATCGTTCATTGAGATCGATTTGCGAAGAATGTGACGCATCACGGGTGCGTTCTCTTTGTTGTTGTTGTTCTCGCACTTGTAACGTTTGCTGTTGACCGGACTGATCATGGGTGCATCGGGCCGCTTGAATCCTCGTGGTGAGTTACTGGTGGCATTGTTTGTGCGCGACGAGTACGGTGTCAGGTTCTCGGAAACGGTTTTCAGAACTTCAGGTGTCTTGGCATCGAAAAGCGAGGTACGTGCACGGGCACGGTTCATGTTGGTCTCGTTGCTCAGGCATCGTCGGAGCGGTGGTCGTACCAGCTCAGGTGTGGCCTTAATGGCACCGCTAATGATCGAATTAAAGTCTGCCGGCAACTGCGTGTCCTCGTCCATTGATTCCATATCGAACAGTGTCATGTAATCTTCCTCTTCGTCCATTGAGCCAACTGAGTCCGATGAGAGACTGTTGAATGGTCTGAAGCAGCTCGATGACTTTGGTGAGCTTCTATGGCTGATGGAGTCTGTGGAACGGGGCGGTGTATTCGAATCGGAACGCTTTGGTGCAACACCGTTGGGCTCGGCAAACTTGAAACGATTGTGACGATTGGCAGATGCTCCGTAGCCGGAGTCCATTGAGTTGAAGTCGATCTCATCGAAGGATCGGCGTTGTACGTTCTCGGGAATGTTGAATCCGGACAGACTGGTCTCGGGTGACATGAGTCCGATTTCCATGCAAGGACTAATTGAGCATGGCCGTGGGCTGGCCTGTGGACTGTTTCCCGAGAAGAATGAGATGTCTTCCGATGACATTGTCGGTGTCTTTTCCGGTGAGTCAAAGGTCATGCGCAGTGGAGCAATGTTGCTGAGACGTCTGCTGACACCGCGCACACGATCCTCGGATCGTCGGCCTGTGCTGGTTGTCGTTGTTCGACTGAAGCTTGTTTGCATGGTGCTGGAAAGAAATAGAAAAAAAAACATTCATTAATATACATTATCTTTATTATTGTTGTAAACATACGCACACACACACGAAAAGACAGATAGACATATATATAAAAATATAAACAGTTGTTGTTGGTAATTAAGTTAATGTGTGTAATCCTGCGCAATGTGCGTGCGCGCCAGTCGAAACTGGAGGGAAATACACACACACATACACGCACATTTTTATATTTATATATATACACAACATTATTTACACCAAGGGGATGCAAAGCGCGAAGGGAGCGCGCTCGCACGCATATGCGCGGCAGACTTGTTTCGAAACGAGGGTAAAAATATACATATAAATATATATATATAAATATGCGCAAGGGGATTGTATAGTATAAATTCATTTTATTCGGAATTAGGCGGGAATCAACATCACTTACACAACAAAAAACAGTTCTATTCCGTTGTTATATTTCCAATTGATATCGCGCGCGCTTTTAGCTCTCGATTAGAAGTATAAAGTAAAGAAATTGATAACACAAGCGAAACGTCAAGCAAATTTGGTGATTTTTCTCCAGCGCCAGACGAAACTGAGTGACGGCTTCGGACGCCAGAGCAAGTCTCTACTCAGCCTCTCAGTGCTCTGTATGTGTGCTCTCCACCAACTCAATCGTAGAACGTATTTTTTTAATATGAATGAGGTAATGTTGTGATGGAGAATCTCATGAGATTTTTTAGATGCAGAGCGAGAGTGCGGCTGTGCTCGTCGTGAGTTTACTTTACTTTGTATGTGTGCTGCGTTGAGCATGTTTACGCACACTCCGTATGAGACATGCGTTTTGAGACCCGCTCGCAGAGCTGAGACACTCAGTTAAACTCACACACACACAGAGACACACTGAAACACTCAGGCATGCATATAAAAAAACTGGCGCGCAATGAAATCGAAAACGTCGGGGAGCACCGCTCGGCGCTCTACCGCGTAAAGCAAGAATTACTCGAGCATTAAATGCGCGCGCAATTATGTTCTGTCTGCTGCGGCCCCCCGTCTTCGTTTTCTAAGCTCGCTGACGTTTTATAGCAGTACTCGGTGTAATTAAATTCTTACACATTCTTCTGAGACTGCTGCTAGATATATATATTAAAAACACACGACCTATCGCAATAATTTACATTGAGCGTTCAGAACAAAAATGTATGTGTGTGTTTTCATCCGATTATGATGACTTGCAGATGGTGTGTGCTATCGCAGGCCCTTCAGAGGGTGACCCACGTAAAGACCCACAAAAAATGTCTTATAAAAAATTAAATCATTTATTTGCATTCAGCAAAACGAAGGAGGAAGATTTAAAAATTCAAATAGTTACAAGAATTGATAAAATTGATTAGAAGAGAGAATATTATGTACCACCCGTTCGTGCTCTTCTGTGCGTGCGACAACGAACACATGTACACACACACACACACACATGTACACAAATAGCACTATAATAATATATAAATAAACTCAGCTGCGTCTGCGCGCGCACTCGGGGTTCTTTGGCCCTTCTAGCTTAAATGCATGCATGTGTGTGTGTGTGCATGTAAACGAAGGTTCAATTTGTACACAGTGTGTCTGTGTGTGTGTTCAATATTGTAGAATGTAGAGAGACCTCTCTGTATAGCCAGGAAATTAATTCATTTCTCAATTAATAAAATAGGTCGATCGTTTTGAGTGGTTTCTTTTGGGGCAGTTTTGTATAAATGACAAGTTAATTACAGGCGGATGCAATTGATGTGTCAATAAAATAACGGAAATGCAATTTTTATATACTTAAATTTGCCAAAATTTTATTTAATTCGAATGCAAATCGAATGCATTTGCCCGATCGATAGCGGAAACAGTTGATTTTTTTTAAAGACAGAGAATTATTGTCACCGATACTTTATGTATTCGGGGGCATCTGCGCGCACGTTTAATTGCCCGACAATCACCTGAGCCTGCGGAACATTTTACAGTGTTTAATTTATTCACGACTTAATCCTGATCCGCTTGACAGCGGTGGTCGGACAAAAGGTAAAGGCTGCGCCGGGCGGCGAACAGGTATTCACTTTTTTTGGCCAAAAATTCTTCGCAGAAGAACGGACATTTGAATATTATAATCTTAGAGTTAAACTACTGGATTGAAAGTTAAAAGTCATAGAGACACGATAGATATGCTCACGCAGAGACAAAAAAACAGCGATAAGCTTACGCATTGAAATAATATACACACTTTTTGTGTGTACTCTAACCTTAGGCGAATCGAAGACGTGCTCACGCAATAGAAATATGACCAAAACGCGGGTCTCGCGAAATTTTTGTGCATGTGTGAGTGTGTACAAGGCCATACCGACAGCGTTTTTATTATATACACACACAATTTCTCATATACATAACCGCGTGCGATCAAGACGAGGCAGAAGGCCCTCAAATATTTCTTTTAAAATATAATTTGTAATCCTCGCGAACTGGGCACACACAGATACTTTGAATTGAGAAACCATATATTTGTTGTTGCTGTGTAATCCGTGCATTTGGGGTTCTATAGGGCTTTCGATTCGAAAATACTGCGCGCACACACATCCTCAAGAGACTCAAAAAATATATCCTATATCTTGTAAGATATCGTCGTATAGAGCTGATATTTACCTTGAGTAATCACACACGTCACACGAATCCTCGGACATATTTTCCCAGATCATTTTGTAGCTGGCGTTTGTGTCAATTTCCATAGAGATAACAGGATATAATTATAATGTTCAACGCGAGTAATTGCAGGGCACACAATTACAGCGTATTTAAAAAATCACTTTAAATAGATTTCTTCTAATATATAGTTCAAATGTGTTCAGAAACACTGTTATAATCTGTAGAATCGAGACACAAACGTCTTTCTGATTTATCGCACTAAAGCATAGTTCTGGATGGATGACTAACTAAAGACACTAGTTAAACATAAGAAACACACACTCTCTGCTGCACGAATAAGAATGGTATTGAAAATTATAAAAAACTGGATTCTCTAAAAAATATATATTTATATGTTCTTGAGTCCTTTTTGCTCGGTATATTTTATGCTCGAACCACCGACGGATACCGCATGAAACGTTGAACTCGACTGACTATTGAGAACCTTCGTAGCCGGCCTTTTATCGTTTCTCCCCACCATTCTCCCACCACGGAGTTCGGAGCGTACGGCGCGCCAGCAAACCGAGCTCTGCCGAGCCGCTCGGAACTATTTACAACCTATACACACACACGCACATATCGGGGTTGTATGAGTATAGAACATTTCCAGAGGTCTTGGGCAAAGCATATAGAGAACTTTTACACATACACACGCATGCAGAGAACACATATACATACATACCGATCACCACCGCGATCATAAAAGTACATAGAATAGTGCGAGAGCATAATAGTGTGTGAGTGAGTATGTGTATTTTTATATACTTGGGTCTTGAGACTTGAGACTTGGTGGCCTTTAACAAAAATAATACTTTGATTTGTTTTTGTTTTTTACCATATACATACATGATTTTTCAGTGCGGTAGTGTGTGTGTTAAATTGCCTAATCATATGTATTTTGTACGATTTAGCCCTGCGACGAGGATTGGTTGATTAAGGAAAAATTTCTTATGTGCATCGCAAAACCTCGAAATTCGATCATATTTACGATCTAGTTTTAGGATATTCTGCAGATGAGACTTTTAATCATAGCATCAGTATAAAAATACTCGAAAAATCAAAATTTAAATAAAATGTATTTCTTACGATTTAGCCCTTCGACAAAGATTGGTTGATTAATCAGACCGTCCATGCAAAAAACATTGCATTTCTTTGTTGTTTAAAAGACTTAACTAATAATTTCAATTTAATGTTTTTAGTTTTTATAATTATTATAAGAGTCCATTTATAAAATATTATAAATATGTATGTATTTGTATATACATATACTATAATTTCAGAGTATATTAAAAAGGACGATGACCCGGATGGACGTTCTGAAGGTTAAGGGAAAATTTCTTTATGTCTACCGCAAATCCCCAAAATTCCATTGTATTTTTCGATCTAATTCTAGGATGTTCTGTAGACAGGACTTTTAATATCATCTTCAGTATTAAATTATATACGGAAAATTAAAATCTAAATTAGGGAGGGCCGTAAACTGAGCTTGCTCAAAAATTGTATCCATCAGGAATCAAATAAGAACATGTTATACTCTATTCTCATGTCATTTATGCCACATTTTTCTAAAGCCAATAAAAGAAAGAACTCAAATATTTACTATTCCAAAACATTAACAAATTCATTGGAGTCGTATTTTAATAATTATCTTAAGTTTTCTGAACCTAGATCATAGATTTTCCATGTTTTTACAATTTCTACAGCCCAAGATTGAAACTTTTAATTTATTTAAAGATTTAAACAAAAAAAGTTCATTTTTTTAAATATAATATGGCTATTTATCAAATGCGACATTTAAAAAGAATTAAAGATATATACGTTTGACTGCAATTATTTTTGTTTCAATATTTTCTTGGTGTGCAGTAAAAAGATTATAATAAATATTTTAAAAACCATTTAAAACAAAATTACTATACAAGAAAAAAAATTTAAAAGTGAAAAACCTCTTCGACCTTGAGTTTTGGGACATCCTGTATATACCATCTAAATTTAAAAGATATTTGAAAGATTTTTGCCATAATTTACTATTTCACTCCAAAACTACTTTCCAAAAAGTACCAAAAAAATAATAATATTTTTTTTTTTTCATAAAACTTTATATAAAAAAAGTATTTATCCTATAAAAAAAATCAAAAAACAAAATTGCAATTCAATAGAAAATGAAAATAATTTCTATTCAATGGGTACAGATTCATAAAAAAATATCAATATTATATACTTATTTCCCATAATTCACATAACAGATAATATACACAAAAATCAGCTGACCGCGCGCGCCTTTCAATAAGAATCCATACATAAACGTCTAAGAAAGGGATACCCCTTGTGTAAATGCGTATGTGTGTGTGTGAGCGGAGAGTACACTCACACTCACACACACACACGAACACAATACATTATACAAAAGCCAAAAGGATGTAAATATAAAAGTGACTCCGAGGCCCGGGTGAGAGCGAACATTCGGCGATCGTCTTGGAGAGACACAGACAGCGACATTAGAATCCAATGAGAAAATCGCCCGTCGACAAGGACGAAGAATAAGAATAGGAATACGCAATGAACACAATATAAAGAATATACACATACATGTTTAAGGAAAACGTGTGTATATTATGTGTGTGTGTGTGAGAGATCATATTTGGCGAACAGGAATTTTAAGGCCCAGAGATGGCGTTGTCTGTACGAAAATCAAGACTTTGTCTTCGCGTTTGAAAAAAAGAATTGCAGTTTTATGTGTGTACGGTATAAAGTGAAAATGGAGAAGTTGAATTTTAAGAATATGTTTTGTATTGATAAATAAATTATGTAATTGTTATTATTTTGTATTATTCTGCATTTTTCAGTTAAGTACTTTAGCGAGGATACCGTAGACTGCAAAAAAAATATGTTATATATATTTGTTACCTTCTATATTTGTATACAGATAATAACAAAAATAATTTAAATTAAATTCATGAATGTGGAATGAAGGTCATTTCTAAGTTGTTTTATACGTTTTCTTTTTACTAGTAGATTTTGATAAAATTATTAAATTCTTTAAAATTATTAAAATTTATTAAAAAAAATGTTTAAATAGGCTAACAATAAAGTTTTCCCAAAAACATCAATATTGTCCCACAAACAACAAATATAAAAAAAACATTTTTTTTAATAATTCCAATTATATGTATTTGTTTATAACAATATTTCAATAAATTCAATAAAGTCGATTAATTGCTATACCAAAAATTGTATGTATTTTTAAAAACTTTCTTTCTTCACTTGGTATACATGATCGGGCAATATATCTATCCAACTAGGGTACCCAATATCCGATTCAGCTGAAACTTGGCAGATAGATTTTGTTTTTAAAAATATTTTTATTCCTTTTTTTAGTAGTATTACTATATTTCTCGTTACAGTGATATCAATAGGACTGTTTTATGAATGTTCGCTATACTGATCGCGATAAAAGCTAGTGCAGCAGTATGCTAAAAATGTGAGACTGCTGATTGTATCGAGAAACGTTGTTGTTGTAATACATGTATTTTAGCTGCTCGTGATAGCAAAGCAGCGTTATAAAACAGGCCTAATAGAAATTTGGTATTTACATTTTTTTATATTTCAATGTAAATACTTTAAAAATAGTAAAGTTCTTGTTTAAAACATACCATTTGGCGGAATTTCTAAGCCCATATTGTTAGCTTGGGAACTTTAGAGGCATAATTTAACTAGAAATTATCTAAATTTAAAAAAAATGAAATATACAAAATAGTTTTTATTTATTGAATTCCACTAAAAAAATCAAAATATTTCAAATAAAAGACGCGTATATACTATATTTTATGTAACCCTAAAATTTTTGCTTTCGAAAACGAGCGTTTTTTTTAATACGTCACCATGATTTTACTGCGGCACAATAAAACGAACGTACATTTCAAGCGATTAGCTGTAGCTTATCTCAATATTGTGTCCACTAAAACCAAATAAAACAAAACAGAAGTCATAAACAATGGTTTGCTTCAGCAGAACCGTGAATTGGAAGTGCACCTTCATTACCTGTATATATGTTATATTTATTTTTAAATGTAGCTGAAACGGTATTCAATATCCTATAATCACCAAAAAATGTGCAGTGCGACCATAATTTGTATGTATTTATATATATTTTTCAAAGATTTTATATAAAACTTTAGAAATTACTTTTTGGGCGATATTTGTATGATGATCATTCTAAAGAATAGTAACAAAAAAAATCATGATCTTGATCGAAATAATTCCAAATTCTGTACTAAGTTAACTTCCTGCCTATTCCAGTGATAAAATCTGGACGAATAAAAAATGAAAGCTATTTAAATCTATAATATATAATCGTGTACGACGGTACCCCGTCAATTGCCGGAAAAACAATTGCCGGAATAACAATTGCCGGTAAAACAATTGCCGGAATAACAATTGCCCGAATTTGTATTAAACGACAATTGCCGGAATAACAATTGCCGGTAAAACAATTGCCGGAATAACAATTGCCCGAATAACAATTGCCGGAATTACAATTCGTCCCAGGCACAATTCATCCCGAGCACAATTCAACGCCTACAGCAAATCAGTTTCACAATCACAATGAAATAGAATCCGCCCGCGTAGCCCGACCTTAAAGCGTGAGCACCTAAAACCTTGCGTAGCCCAGGGTTGCAGTAAGAATACCCGTTAGCGGGCTCTGCCCGCAAACAACGCCTATTGAAATTATCAGTATTAAAATTCGATAGTCTACTGTGCGCTTTTTCAAATGGCGGCTTTGTGCTTAATTCTGTTTTTTTTTTGACAAAGGTATGGCGCTT
Source organism: Bolitophila cinerea (assembly GCA_010015015.2). Lineage (NCBI taxonomy): Eukaryota > Metazoa > Arthropoda > Insecta > Diptera > Mycetophilidae > Bolitophila > Bolitophila cinerea. Next base: position 10,516 of record JAAAKO020023199.1, on the reverse strand, counting down.
AAGTGCGGGGACGAATTTTACTCGGGATGAATTGTGCTCGGGACGAATTGTGCTGGAGGAATTGTAATTCCGGCAATTGTTATTCCGGCAATTGTTTTTCCGGCAATTGTTATTCCAGCAATTGTTATTCCGGCAATTGATATTCCGGCAATTGTCGTACAACCATTAATTAATATACATTTTTTCAGTAACTTCAAAGAATTAATATAAATATAATTAATATAAATTAACAAAAAAACCTATACTTATACAAGTAACAGTCTTTGACTAACTATTTTACTGACCATGAAATATATTTATTTATTTACAATACATCTACAATAATACAAAAATTAATTAATTATTTCTTACAAAACTGGGCACTAAATAACAAAACTAAATTCAGAGTGTAAAAACTTATCGTTTAAGAATAAGTCAAACAAATTAATATAAAGGTAACACATTAAAGGCAATTTTTGGCGGGATATAATAAAGTCATTGCAACTAATTGAACGAGCATTTAAAATTATATTGATTATTGGTTCATAATTGGCATAATTAGTTTTGTAAATAGACGGTACAATACGAGAAGAAGCATCTATAGGTATGAAAAGCAATAATAATGGGACCTCTATTATAGATTTAAACCTATAAATTGTGTTTGCACAAAAAAAATATGGTATTTTAATTAAATCAGTGCCATTTCTGAAATTTCAATTCAAACCTATATATTTTATTTTATTGACATTTTATACATATCTATGAAATAATTTAAAAAAAAAGAATCTATAACGTATCCAAAATTTAAAAACCGAAAAACTTGCAAAGAGTTTGTGCTAGAAATACGGTCCTAAAATTAAGAGATCATAGAGACAAAATATAGAAGAAATATTAATTTGCCTACGATTTTATTTTCTATATTTATTATTAAATTATTTTTATATGATATGAAGTCAAGTTTTATTTATAAGTTAAATTCCAATTAAAATTACGTATAAAAAAATGATTCGATTCAATTTTAGTATTTTTGTGTAAACTGTTGGACATCGAGCATACGTTATAATATTAGAGAATCAACTCGCTTATCGCACAAATTTTGTACCGATTATAAAATAATTATGTATGATGTTATTGTTATTGCGATAGAAAGATATTATATTCATATACTAGTATTGATTGGTCAAATAAAAAAATATATGTTATAGCCAAGAAAATTAGAATGAAAGCCAGCTTTGATAACAAGATTTATGCGAAATAACTTCAGAAGCCGTTAAAAAGTCTGTAAATAAAACGTCTTAGATAACCATCTTACTTGTACTTGTAGAACCTTTTATTGATTTTTGATTTTTAAGACAACAAACTCAAACATCCCAGAAAAAATGTAACAGCTCATCAACGATTTTATAACCAATAAAATTTATGATGAACAGGGTAAAATACGGTGTTTTGTTTGATGTCACAGATGTTATAGAAGGGATGACAAATGATGAATTTGGATATAGTAAATTTAAGATAGATGAGCAGCGGCTTTAAAGATAATAATGTTTCATAGAGTTCAACAAGAAGTGTACAATATACCTAATAGCGATATGGTTAATTGGTTTAAAATCCATTAAGACCAAGTGTATCAGTAACATAACATTAAATATCGGAATGATAATAAATTAAAATCTACTATTACAAATGTTATGTCATTATATAGTTAACCGTTGCAGTAAAGCTGAGTTTTACAAGGCAGACACACAGCAAAAAATATAAAGATTAAGTGGTGATTTTTAACTAAAGATTTTAGTAGACCTGTCCTTAAATCGAAAACTAAATAAAAGTGTTTTGTAATAATTCGAAAAAATAAGCTTTAAATTCAATACACCACTATTATAAAATACTTTTACTAAGAGAAATGGATTGAATACGTAATCAAGCATACAAAATCCCCTATAAAAAACACGTTATATATTTCAAAAGCTAATATACGAAATGTCGCTATAACACGACCATGATGATTTCTATTTTGGCTGATCGTCGGATATCTGCAATATTAAAATATAAATTCTTATCATGTTATGTCATAGGTTTTATATTCGTTACAAACCGACTTAAATCTGCTGTAATTTTTTGCGTTATTTTACTTTTTTTTTTTTTGTATCTATATTTTTTTCGTATCCATAATTTCTACAATTGAAATTGTAAAGAAGAATTTTATTTAAATTCCGTTACGTATTTAGTTCTCGTGGTTAATTGTAACAACTTTTACAGTTGGATTTACTTAATGAATGATTATATAGCATTTAGAAATTTGAGTCACCCGTGCTTGGAGTCTGAGGACAATTCAACGACGATGAGCGGTTATTGAAGCGCGCTTGACTAAACTAAACGATTCTCCTGCTCACTGCTCGCAGTATTTTCCAAGATTGAAATTGAAATTCCATTCAACTGCTTCATCAGAGATGAGTTTTATGAATTTTCATTGGAAGGATTACGTCAGAAAAGAACTTGTAAGTACCTTTTTTGGTCTAACAAAATTATATCACTACTGACTTTCAATACTGTTCTGTCTGACTTCCGTTATAGTACAAAGATCTTTTTGCTATATTTCAGTAATGAACTGACAAAACGCCAGCTATACGTGGTTTGTATAATTATTGAAGGCATCAATGTCCCGTTGTTCGAAAACGCATAGCAATTTCAGAAGGCTATCTATAGCTGGAGGATAATAAATGTTCAAACTTAACACAATTCCGACGCGTTGTCCCTCGCGGTTATTGATATATATATATATTTTTAAATTAACATAAAATCATTTACAATTTATGAAGATTTAATTTTAAAACAATTCTTAAAAATAGCAACCACAAACTAAATATTTGGGTAGACTTGTGTTGTATTTACCGTTTTGTGCATCATTGACTAAGATTTATTACCACTTAAGTATGATTAGGCAATATTTAAAAAAATAACATGTTTTATGGTGAGGCAAATATTTATGCACCAAGTTATAAATCCAAAAGGCCAATAATTATATATTTTACTCTAATTGTTTTAAACACATTTTTTAATGTTTATTTAAGTAAGCTTTCACAGTCCATTTGTGCTAGTACACGTGCAAATGAAGTTGTACATTTTTGTCACAAATTTACTCGAATTTAAAAGTTTTAAAGTCGATGCAAAGTCAGACCGCTCCTCTTGATCAATTTTTGTGCAAAATATTTTCAAAACTTTGCATTAGAGAAAATTCGATAGTACACGTGAAAATACATTTTGTGCAAAGTTAATATTTGCATGCAAAGTTCATTAGCAAAAAATGTACATGAGCTTTTTTTGTATTTTTTTTTGAGACAAATTTTTTTTTTAGGGTTTACAATAATTTTAAGAGATATACTCTTTTTTAGAAAAACGATTTTTTTTGCCTATTTCGGTAACGATCTGGTAACATCAACGCCATCTATACATGTTCTTCTTTTGGCTGGGATTGTAGTTTATTTTGAATGCATCAAAAGGAACCTACTGATTTTTATTGCATATTTGATAAAACACTCGAAAAATTGTTTATTTTTTACCGTGCACAAGTCCGACGTGTTGTACCTCTTAGGTAAATAAAAATAAAAGGGGTGTTTTGCATACAATTATTGGAAGGACCTTTTTTTAGATAGCGCCTTTTTTAGAAAAGACATTTAGGCTTCTTCCTCTATAATTTAGGCCCAACCCTACAACTCTCCTAAATAAGCTGCTAATGGTATCATATCCTAAAATGTCTTGTCACTTTTCAATGTGATGATTTCATGACAATGAAAAGTCTCGACTTTGCAAGCTTGGCATGATGTCATAATCGTGCAAAGTGTCTCAATTTTTTTTGCAACCAAACAATTTTGCTAGTACACGTCCAAATAAAGTTAAAAATTTAATAAAAATATATTTGCAGGTAAAGTCGTGCAAATATTAGAATTTTAAGTTTGCACGACTTTGGAAAACAAAAGAATTTTGATAGTACAAGTGCAAATATTTTATTGGACAACTCTTGTAAAGTCGTAACGTAATTTTGACGTCATGCGTGCAAATATTTGCAAGATAATTTGCAAGTGTATTATTACCATAAGTACTAGTAATTTGGTATTAATTAGTCTTTATTGAAGCATAATTTTAATCTTATACTAAATTTTAATTCATTTGTCTTAATGATGACATTTCTAATAATACAAAATAATAAGGTCTTCAGTACGAGTATACTTTGAAACAATGAATAATAAAAACAATATAAATCCCAATATATTCAAACATATTTTGATGAATAACATCTAATTTAAATGTTTTTAAAGATTTTATTATAAGATTATTAATTTATAACGAATAACGTAATTGACTTGAAATGCGTCATGCTTTCCGATACGAAATTACAAACGGTATGCCATTACCCTTCATCCCATGACGAGTTGGATGCATAAAACAAAATATTAAATTCCATAATATCCTGAAAATCCTTATATTCTATAGAATAATTGTTTTGCAACAACAAGCACTACCAAATTCCTTGAAATTTGTATGAACTATGCAAATGAGAAATCCTCCAATTTCAATTATTTTTCGAGCTTGTGCTCTGTTAAAATTCTAAACACATTATACAAGTGTACAGTAAATGTATGTATGTATATATATATATATATATCCGTATAGATATAGACCGTAGGTCGTAGGAGTAGAACATACATGTATATATTGTATATATGTTAACGCAAATAGAGATTTAATTTTTCCGCGAAATAAATAGCAGTTTAAACAACGTAGGTAATCAAACAGCTGAATATTTGAAATTCGTATTTTGTTCGCAGAAATAAAATGTATTTTTGCACGTCCTACCTTTGAAATTGAATTTATATTTTCTATTTTTCGGTAAAGATTTATAAGATGCGTTGTATATAGGAGTGTGATGACGAGTGTTTGTATGCTAAAAACACGATGTCTACACACAATCGACATACACACACAACTTATAAAACGTTTCTAAAAGGTTTCTAAGAATTGTTTATGTGTTTAATGTTTTTGCCAGTTTGTTTATATGGGAGTATGTGTTTACACCAATTCAAAGTATATATAGGCAAAATAAAATATACGCCCGCCAGCGGCGCATCCACGTTCACAGTCCAGACCAGACCAGCTGCCGTACCCGACGCACTCGTACTCGAAATGATAGTGCGAAAATGCGCATACATCTTGTATTCTTGTAAACAAATACCGTTCGTATATATATTTTCGCCAACTTCTACACCGTTTATCCGGAAAATTCGTTATTTTTCAAATGATTTTTCTTAAATAAATATTGAAATTTAGCGCGGCATAAACAAACAGAAGTTTTGAGTATTGTGATCACATACACACGCATATTATACAGGTTCAAGATATCGAAAAAAAATGCGAACATCGAAATAAAAAAATGACTCAATCTAGGTAATGGTGATGTAATATAAATATTAAAGAAATACATATTTGAAATATAGATTATACGATGATATTAAATGTACCTGTACTCGTTTTTTAATCTATGGACATTTACGAAGGAATATAGATAAGATTAATTTTTCTTTTTGTTTTAATACATAAACTATTTTTCTGATTGTATGAAATGTTAACTATAATCGTAGTTTGTAAGATAAAATAGGTTGCACTTAAAACACTTTATACAGTAGAACTAGTGATGCACACACTACACTCTTTTCTGGCAATCTTGACTTCCGTCATGACTGATCAAATACATGTGTTTATATAAAAATACCAGACATCAAAAAAACATATTTTTTAGAAAATAAAAAAAACATTTTTTCATAATTTTTTTTTAGTATGGCATCAATGTAAAACGAAAACGTCCAAAAAGCCGAAATGGGTTATTTTCGGCTATTTTTTTAGAACAGTTTTTCCAAACATTTGTTTTTAAGTCCACGTTACCGGATTCAAATTAATATAAAAAATAATATTTAAGGTCTATTGTTTATGCATAAAAAACGTTCTTTTTTTAGAAAAAAAAACAGTTATTTAGCCGATTATATAACCGGCTACAGCCACTTAGGCACCAGCCGCCAGTCATAAAGTCCCGGCTAGCCACAGCCGAGAAAATATTTTTGGCCCATAACTCTGAAACATATGCACACATTCCGAACAGTCAAAAAAGTCACCGAATTTTCTAAATTTCCATTAACATTTTTTTTTTACCTTGTTAAATGTTTTCGACAATATTAAAAAAGGAAAATTTTCAATTGGTAAGCAATATACAAAAAATATACAAAAAAAACAAAAAAGGAGGATTTGTGTAAAAAGATATTATGTCAAAAAAGTTTTATAGTAAAACAAAGTTGTGGCAGGTTTGTAATCGTATAATAATGTAGTGATTTTTTTGTCATTGTTTAATCTTTAGGTTTTAGAGCCCCTTCTGTATGGAAGGAGGTTAGAAGTTCTTAGAGCGTAAATCCTAAAATGCACTTTCACCAATTATTTATTTGTTCTCTTCATTATAACTCAAGTTTCTTCTACAAAAAAACTGAAGTGCATTTATTTACAAATTTGGGCCGTTGGCAACAAAGGTGTATTTTAATTTTTATTGTGGTGTGATCTTTTTATTGTCTGCCAATGTTTGGGTTCATTATAATTACTTTTCGTATATTACAAATGGATAACATAACGTAAAAATGATAATTTAGACATTTTTTTATTTTATTAACGAAATTAGTATATTTACAATACAAATTAAAATTAAAATGCAAATCATTATTTGACCAATCGTAATTCGGCAAATCGTATTTTCGGCCAATATTGATTTCGATATTTGGCCAAAAGCAAAGTCTATTTCGGTCATATTTATTTTGACCTTTTTGTTTAAAAATATTGGGCTTGCACGTAGCTATTCTGGAAAACACACACTAACATACACTAATTTAAAAATCTATATATATACGGATTGTCTTGAATATTGATAAAGTTTTCAAAACCAATTATAAATTATAAAATTATAAAATTGTGTATTTCCACCAATCTGAATATAAATGCACTTAGAAGAGTATATATTGATCCGAGATATATATACATATATATATATATATATTAGAAGATTTTTGCTTCTGACTGTATTGATTGTATTGTATGTTTTTCCAATTTAGTCAGAGTAAATATAAGTTGGTCGTAGCAATACTATACAGTTGTCAGTATAATATAGTTTATACTTTATAGTCATTATTATTTTGTCGATGATGAGCAAAATTTTCTTTGATCTGTTTGAAAGCGTTGATGCATTTTATTTGTTTACTCCACTATCAATATATAAATCTCGTTTCAAAAGCTGTACATTGTACTATAAAGTTTACACTGTATAAAGTTCTTTATACGGCATCGAACTAATTACAATTGGGGTGCGATGTGGAAAATCAATGCATCGTTAAATCGATAGAATTTCCGGTGTGGTCACAGATTACAATATATGTATTGATAAATACTTAAAAATACTATACTGTTTTTGATTTGTTTAATATAATCTAATAAATTATTGTATTAATTCATAATATATACAAAATTTTATGACCTTATCAATATGGTATAAATTTTATAGGAAGATTATCATTGGTTTATCTGGACTGAATTGTTTAGAAGACTTTACTGCACTAAATCTCTAAAAATAACAAATAATATATATATTTAATTTATTTTTTAAAAGTTACATGATATTCTTGTTTTTCGCTTCTGCTTCTGCTAAAGTAAAAAACAAAACAATCTGCGTTTGGCCAATCTTTATACTATACTACTTGTAGGGAATTATAGTTTATCCCCACATTCACGCGAATAAGACACAAAACACAAAAGTTACGTTTTTACAATATTTATTAAATAACAACTAATAAACTAAATACAAATATGTTCGGACGAGTGTACGTGTGCAAGTATGGAGAGTCGAAGTCTTTCTATTTTCATCACATCTCTTTTTCTTTGTTTTACCGTTAATTGCAAATATATAAAAGTACGTAGATGTGTATATGTATATGTGAAAACAGCTGATTATTAGGGTGCATCGAATATTCGAATGCGATGCGCCACATGTATATGCTTGCAATTTTATTTCTATTGTTTTCGATTTTATTGTGATCGAACAATTGAATTGTACTGGTGATAACTGAGAGCACTTTAACCAAAACACATCCGCTTGCAGTCTATCTTACTTCTGACATAATTTAGATTTTTTTAATAAAAAATAACTTTTTTTAATAATAGGAGAAAGATTATTTTCTATCTACAAATAACATTTTTTTATTTCCTAAAATGTGCGTTACAATGTTGTAGAGCTAAAGAAATGATTTTTGCTAAATATACAATCTTTTTAGCTTAAAATTTTATAGCTTCATTTATAATTTTTAAAAAAGGCATTTTTTGATAATATATGTTCTACCTATATTATTTTATTTCTAGCTAAAATTCGTATATATAAAACATTTATTTTATACAAATATATTCTCTGTTAATTCTATCATTCAAAATAATTCCAAAAAAACTCTTATATACAAAATGCTGCATTCAAATTACTTCCAGAAATTTAAAATGTTTACCAAATTCCCTTTGTTTATATTCTCTAATTCTTCTTCTGAAATAAGTATAGCATTCCAAAGCCAAGGTATCGTTTCTCATGTCTGCAGCTTCTCCGACGCTAAGCTCGATAAGCGTTTATTTAAGACAGCTCACAAAGACGTATATACAACATATATATATTTTAAGTAAACATATCAAGCTTTATTATATATATATATTATATATAGTCTACTTATACTTATACTGTATACATTTGAGTAAAACATTTCTCAAGAATTAGCGACATATGCGACAATGCGCACGCACATACCCGAAAACTTTCTACCTAAATCGTACATAAGATGTATTATAAACCTAAACATGTTCTTAAAATTCCCGCATTTCCCGAAGGTAATTAGTGGCCAAATATGTGTGTGTGTGTGTATGAGTTAAGAGATGTGTGCATATGCTTTGTATTGTTTTTGCATTAATACGACGTATTAACGACCGAGCGACGCAAACGTACGAAACGCGAGAAGAATAAGCTCTAAATTTAAGTTATTCGCAGTGGAATAGTACGCAACAATTATATTGTATTCATAAATTTCCATTATTTTCCCATAAGATTAAGAAAGCTCCACCGCACATCGTAAACCGTTCTTTTGATGTTCATTGCTATTTTCATGATGATTTTTCTGTTTACCGCGAGAATTGCGTTTTCATGTCCCCACATAAAGTCCTATTATTACGCCAGAACACGCAAACACGCATTGCAACGTGGTCGACGCGACGTTTTGACGCATAAGGCGAACAATACGAAAGAAAAACAAATAATAAGCTTTGCTTTACTGGGTGCTGCTCGGATGGAGCTCACTAATGAAAATGCGTTGTGTAAATAACTTGGGTCGGTCTGTTTGTTTTACGCAATAAAAAAGGGGTTACCTGTGTGTCTGTGTGGGTGTTTTGTTTGTGTGTGTGTGTGTGTGTGTGTGGCTGGCGTGTATGCGGTATTTGTGGGTGCGACCATCCGGGGAATGGTGCTACGGTTTATTTGAAGATTACGGTCAATGGCCGGGAAACTTATTGTACGTGACGTAAATGAAAATCCCCCTGAAAATCAACAGGTTGTTTTCTGGCATTATTTTCAGAATTTCAAAAGTTCAAAGAACATTATACCGCTTTTATCGACAAGTACGTACATATTTTTGATAAATTTATGGAAAGCTAATTTAAGCTTATTAAAACTTTTTCGAAATATACATCAATTAATTAATTTAAATACATACTATATAGACTGCAGCCAATAAATCAAAGCAAATATTTACTATCGGCCAGCGAGTCCCGCACAACCGAATATTCTATATATGTAATCAGCGAATTTCAATTATGCGCTTTGATTTCAATCAAACAAGCAAAAAAACGTTCCTCGTTCTCCAATTAGCATAATAAATGAAATAAAAAGCACAATATTTACACGCAAACGAACGCACGTTGCAGTGGGGCACCCACCCGGACGCTTTGTCGCGTCCGCTGCGCCACCTATCTGTGTGTTTTTTGTGTGTTCTCTTTTATTCGAATGAATACATTTTGAAAATGCAATTATTGTGTGCATAAATGCAGCTTTAAAGGGCGATTACAGATTGGCATCTGTGTGGAATGCATTTTTGTGTTCAATTAAATGGGTAGATTGTTTTGACAAAATAATTTAAAAAAGTATTTAAAATATCAAATACAAAATTAGTATTTTAAATAATATTTGAGTAAAATACTTCTACTTTTTTTTTTAAATGAATTTTATATACCAAATACTTTGAAAAATTGTATTTTAAATACAATTGAACTGGAAATACTGTCTATTTTATCCAAATTTATTTTTAAATACAAAATTTAAAATAAAATAAAAGCAATAGTTAAAATACTTTTTTAGTTGTTCTATTGTATACTTTAATATTATTATTAATATTAATATAAAGACTGTGTGGTTTGTGTGCACTGTTTAACTTTT
>JAAAKO020023188.1:0-14621 GCA_010015015.2 Bolitophila cinerea | reverse complement strand
ACACTTATATTCACTAGCTCAGAAAGTCAAATATACGGTACGGGTACGTATAAAAATAAATATAAAATAAAAAAGCACAAAAATTGCATAATATTTTACAAAAAATGTATATAACGTACGAATACAATGTGTACTTCACAAAATCCTTATTGTTATCCTGGTATAGGGTTTTTGTCTAAATTTTCAAAGATCGGTAGTAAATAATAATTTTAGGAAGATATACAAAATTTCAATTAACCATATCCATTAGAAATATATTTAAATTAGAATTAAAATCAATTGTTCCTATCTAACGGAGCGTTAAAACTAAAAAAACACAAATATTTCCGGTATTAAAATACATATATGTAAGTTAACAAAACAAAAGTTCAGCCCACCTCAAGAGAATCCTAGATTCGCCACTACAGGCTCTCCTGGCCTCTGATTATATAACTAACACATTAGAATTTGTGTTTGGAATTCCTAAATGCATTTTGATAATGATTAAATCGATACCAGTATTTACAGATTCAGTGACCGCCGTAGACAAGATTTACTGAATCCGGTAGTCTTTATAGGGAAAGAGTATCTCAACATTAACGATCGTCAGGTGAGCCTTTGTAGACCTTATCGACCCTGTTCTCGTGTCATGATGGGATTAGGTGGCTCAGATATATAGAGTTCCTTCAAACTTACCCCAATTGATAGACTTACGATTACGAATCTTATATCTTAGTCTTCGGAATTTTGGGTCAGTGTGAATTCATTCGAAAAATACAATTTTGTGAAACCTAATTTTGAAAAAAAAAAATTATAACACAATTTTAAAAACAGAATTTCTAACCCAATACTAAAAAGTCAAATCGTCGATTTCCTGTCATCGGAAGGTGACAAAGAAAGCCAGTACCGACGATTTCCATGTTCCTAGAGGATATTGCTATATAGGGATTTTATAAGATTTTTCGATAAACGAATTGTATTTTTAGCACCTGTTTCAGTGAAACCGTCATCACCATTGCATTTTATATTTTGTACGGTCACACGCAATAGTTTAAAATCTACCACAAAAAATACGTTCAAATCAAAGTAAAATAATTTATTAAACAACAAATTGCTGGTCATACATCAGGGATCAGATTTATAGAGAGTTTCCTCATCTGTGTGAGTTGGCAATTTATCAACTATATATAAATATTTGTTTGTATCGAGCGCGCCCGTACACACACACACAAACACACCGTGATGATGATCCGATCCGTCTGTCACCGCACAAACGTTGACGGACGCTCTAGGGATCAGGTAAAGGTTGTTTATACCGCTTTTGCGTGTGCGGGCAAACAAATCGATTTAATTGTGAAAGATACATAAATAGTATAAATAGAAAACTATCATCCGCCACAGTCAAGACGAAATCCCTGATGACTTATTCATTATTTTCTATATAATAATATATCAAAAATCATGATTCATTCTCGAATGCGCGTCGTTTTATAATATAAATTCTCAGTTCTCTCAGTCGAAACCTCAAAATGCTGATCTCAAAGTTGTGTCAAGGGAAATTCATCAAATTTCTTTGAAGAATGGATAAAATGGAATAAATGACAAAATATTAGTACCCATTTGCATCGTCATGCCGCTGCGGCAAATCCGCGTAATTTTGTGGTGCTGCTAATCAGTCAAAAAGGACTTTATTATAAATACAGTAAGGCATATTCCTATGATGACACAAAGTGAAACCGCCCTCGTTGTGCCAATAAGCGTGTTTGTGCGCGAGTGCGCTTTCTTTGATTTTCGATGGTGTCCTATAGGGGTTATATAATCCCTAATACAAAACACGGTGGTGGTGTTTTTTTTCTTCGTGCGCAAGCGTGTTTTTTTCTTCTTACGTTGGTACTGCATTGTATACTTTATTTCGCTTTGTTTGCGATTTAGGCACTGCCAAATCTTATATGCTTTCATTTCGAGATTTATTCGCGTTGGATTAAATGTTTACATCATTGCGTTCATCGTCGTGTATTTAAAATGCGTTTGTGTTTGTGTTTGTATCTATATTATATATTTTTTTAGAAAACACGTTCATTGTTTTGTTGTTTATATGTCGGCGTGTTTATAACAGTGGAATTATACGTACGTGTAATTGTTATAAAGCCACTGATGCTGATCGAATTTGAGGAGCACCGCAACGGATCAAAGTATAGTTATAGTTTTTACGAGTAGTGTGCGCATTACGACACAAATTAGGGGTATAATGCTATACAGAGATTTTAAACAGAAGAAAATCTAAAGTTTTTTTTTATAAATCACATCTTTTAAATTGACTTTGCGGGGGAAAATATTAATTTACTAACATCCTCTACATTTTGAAAATATATCACTTACCATTTTTTTTCCAAAATGATAAAATCGATTGTATAGACTACAATTTATTGAATTCAAAAGTACCGTAATAAGTTTTCAAGTAAAACTAGTATTGTTTAAACTTCAATTGAAACTTATGCTTTTATTAAATAGATGTAGTTATATAAACAAAAAAGTTTTTCATATAGGTTTCAGACTAAAAAAATCTTAATTAAAATTAAATAACAAAAAAAAATAAAAAAAAAACATTCCTAAAGATATAAATCAAAAACAATTACATTTTGATTTTATTGAATTTGAATTTTTTTTTAATGACTTCAAAAAAAAATTGTATGAATCCAATGTTTATAAAGATTTTTCGCAACAGCGTTCTTACAATATGATTTAAAATTAGGACTTACTTCAATCCACCCTATTTTTCATCTGCAACATTTATTTTTTTAAGTAAATAATATTTAAATAAACTGACAAAATTGAAAATCCTTATAATTGTCCAACGACATCAATATTAAATCAATCGATTGAGGAATTTAATTATAATTGCATCAAAGCATCCATCTCTCACACACTTTATCTCTCTCATTCTTTCTCTCTCTGACCTGTCTCTTTATCGCTGTCGCTCACAATATAAGATAGGTTTGCAATCGTAAAAAAAAGTTAAAAATAAATTTAAAATAATAAAATATTATTATTATTATTATTCCTTTCTAAAATGTAAAAGCGTAATATATATTTAAAATTAAAATATGTATGAAATATTAAATAGGGGAAAGGCTTGCACGTTGCCAACCCATAGTTTTTTTTATTAAAACCCGCAATAAAATCAACGTATATATATAACATAAGTTGAAAAGAGGAGGTAAAAAGCTGCAATCCAAATATAGAAATCTTTTTCGCGAGAAGTATAATAATATTGTCAACTATTTTTTTGACGTAAATGATTGTCGAACAAAAAATTAGGTTATGACACTGCTTTTGCCAAAATCCAGAATTGGTGGCCACCTGCAAGCCTTTCCCCTTTTTATATAAAAACACTATTTGTAGTTTATTTAAAAAAATATATATATATTTTTTTCGGTAAACATAAATATATAAAAAAACTCAAATTTTAAAATATAGATAAAGTAAAAATTAAAAAAATATGTAATTCAAAATTGTTCAAAAAAATACATATTTTCAAAAGTCAAAACGTTGTACCGTTAAAAGAATTATTGAAAAGCGATGTTTTGTTTTTGTATAAAAAGAAACAAGCGCTTTACCTCTATAAACCAACAACAACAAAAAACATTTATCCTAAAGCCATTATGCAGTTCCGCACGTCGATCGCTCGTCGCTCGCAAAATGTGGATTGAAATGTCCTTGAAAAACATAACCGCGCTCGCGCGCACTCGCAAAAGTGTATTTCTAGTTTCGTGCTATAATTAATATAATATCGTACGTTTATTATGTATAATATATGTATGTATGTGTGTGTGTGTACGTACACTCATATGCATTATATTCAAGAAACTGAGGTGTATATTATAGTATATATACAGTATTCACTTCCACACACGAAATATACGCTTATTATTATTCAAAAGATGACAACAACAAAATCGACGAGCGCGAGCGCGCACAATTTTTTTTGTTAATAATACTTTTATGTTTCTGCTTTTTCAAGGGCACACACGCTTGAGCTTGCGCGAACGCGCTCACACACACACATACACTTACACGGTTCCCGGCGCTGCGCGATGAAAAACTCTTACTCTATTCAATGCAAGGTTAAATACAAACACCATTTCTGATTTGTTTAAATTTATAAAAAAAAAAACAAAAAAAATGTTGTGTCTGATGTGTTTTAGTGTTGTTGTTGTGTTAGAGTATATATTTTTAAGTTGGCGTTTTTGTGAGTGAGTGTGTAATGTCTGTGTTGGTATATGTTTTATTGTTTATATGGAGTTTGTCTAGATCTAATGACTTGCGCCTGTTTCTTGCTATAATATATATATATTATTATAAGTTTTTCTTATACACACACGCCGCAATACGCGCGAATGATGTATTCAAATGAGTAATGATAAAACATGACTATGAGCAAAACGAAAATGCACCGCGACACAAAGAACCCGTTTGCACGGAAGAAACATCGCGTATTTGACTTCCATCAAGAGGTACTATATCGCAGACATGTCAGCCGTAATGTTTTACCCGGGGGCTGGCTTAGACTGAAAAATGGCCGAAGTTTTGCGGCTGAGCATGCTAAGCTGGAGATAAAAACGGTTTCCTGGTAAATAAAAAATAATTTGGTTGGGCTTGTGACCCAGAAATGAACCTTCTGTATTTAACTCCATCATTACCCCATTTGTCTGTATTAAACTCCATCATAACCTTATTCTTCCCAATAAATGGATTGGGATTTAGTATTTTTTATATAAATGGAATGTAATCCCACTTGCACCCTTTGGCCAATGATAGTTTTTTAATATACAATTTGACTATACTCTTTTAAAAAAGAGGGGTATAATTTTTTTGATCAGATTTATAGCTGCTCATCTGCTTGATACATTTTCAGAAAATCACATACAGTAAACATTATTGAGAAAAATTTATCGACTAGCCGTAAGCCGATGAGCGACTTATTTAATGTAAAAATCGCCAATTGGCAGCTTTAAAAGAGTCGGATTGCCGGCTGAAACGTTTGCTATATAGTATATTTAATATACATTTTCTACTATAGTTTATATATCTCTAAAATATATATGTATGCATATGTTCAAGTAAAAAGAACACAGCCGCTGAAAAGCAATTAAAGTGCAATTCTTTGCGGTCGTAGCTGGAAATGACTGTTTATTATTTATAATTTGTAATTATGATGTACACGATACATTGAACGCCTACTTAATGTATATAATTAGCCAATGAAACGCACGACATATCCTTCGACTTCCACAGGGACCCTTTAATTCATCATAAACCTTACCAATGTTGGTTTTTCCAAAAAAAGGAAGTTGTATCTTTTATTTTAAGCAGTTTTTTGATCTTCACATAAGTTCTATCTTTAATCTATTATTGATTGAGAACCTTTAATTCATCATAAACCTTACCAAATTGTATTAAAAAAAAAACAGGTTTATATCCTAAAAACATATTTGATCTTCATATAAAGTTCTATCTTCGATCTATTATTGCCATTCATGGCTGTTCATATTACATCCCAATTCTATTTTATTCTTTCAAAATCGTTTTTTCGACATTATTTTTAATCATATTTTGACATTTTTAAAGTGTTAAAAGTAAAAGTTTGATAAATGTCTATCGTTAATTTGACTAAATCATTCTTCGATGTAGCTTTGACCATGGTTCCCCATCGAATGTATGGTTCATCCAAATTTTACAATCGATACGATTGGCAAAAGTTCATCGATAGTCTAACAATCGAATGCACGCGAGTTCTAAATTTCATTGGTGGTCGAAAAGCTTTTTTTAACCATTCGAGCCTTACAGAGTCGGTTGTGTTCCAAAGATCTAATTATTTATTATAAAGTATAGTGATAGATTTAATAAGTCTAAAGCTGATTTTTGAGAAGGAAATGTCTCTATCTGATATCACTATAGTAATCCTTAAATTTGGTAAAATATAAGTTTTAATTCAAGGGCCTGCTACGGGGCGATAATTGTGAGCACCTGAATGAGACTTTTTGGTTTTCTGCTCATCCCTTTTACCCGCTTAACATGCACAGTGTCCACAGTGTCCACAGAGAATTATTGCTTGTGGCTTTTAATGGAAGAAAGTCGGACAGAATCAAAATATGCTACAAATTGTATCGGTTGTTTTTTTTTTTATTAATAAAAAACGGAATATTTACATTTTATAACATTTGTGGCCTGAAAATAAATGATAAACACCTTAAATAACCAACTTTCATTGGTTTTACATATTTTAAATGATAACATTTATAACAAAACAACCAAAGAACAGCTCAAACATTAAAAAATATTTTTGGAACTCGCCAAACAGAAGCCAAAAGCTAGCATTGGCAACATTGTATTAATGGCCATGATGCGATCGTATAATTTGAACGCCTCGCCGCTCAGATAAAAGCCCTAATGGAGCAATTTTCACCGATTTGTGGAGAGCTGGTAAACGTGGAAGAGCAGAACCCGGGAATTGCCTAGCAATCATCGTCCAGTACTTTGTCGACCAGTTTCAAAAATGTTGGCTCTGTTTTATAAATAAATAATTATTTTGGACTTGTTTTTTTGCGATTTTGGCAAATTCTACCGCCTTTTCATTTATCAAAGCCCTGACAGATAGCTTTGCACACAGAAGGCAGGAATCGGTTGACTGGTGTCGTCCGCATCTAATTGCTTGAAATTAACGCATGCCAGCAATGCAAGCCTTAGGGTAAGTCTTAAAGGTTGTTCCTCAAAAGTGGTCCACAGGTTCTACTTAGCCATAATTAGACTCTCGCAACCTACGACTTTATCATGTGGAGGTAGAGAGCACAGAGATTATCGGCCAAACAAGCAATTATAGAAATTTCGTCTACTGGTTTGCATTGGCATATCTAGTGCCATGAAAACCCACATCTGCTTTGCAAGTCCTATTAAGCCTGTAACCTCTTTATCAATGCGGAAGCTAGGATTGAAGGCACATACGTTATAGCTCAGCGAATGTTGGCTATTTGGTCTCATCTATGCCGCCATCTGGAGGGAGACAATCATTCTTAGGCAAGAATCCACGACAGAGGATTGAATCTAAGGTACAATCCCTCCAATAGATTTGAGGGTGTGTTATACTGACATATCTCAAGGAGGGATTTTCTGGATATGGAGATCACTATTCTAATCTCTTCTCTGACGATATTGCCGCCTCTCTGGGTGGGTATGTTTATGGTGTGTATGTGCCCTAAGTGCTGGACCTATTTCTTTAATATGATACCCCTTTTGGTTTCAAATTTAAAGCTTTTTTCAAAAAGCTTTAAAGCTTCCATTTAATTTTAATGAAAAAAGTGCATTTTAGAAACTAATTATCTTCTGAATTTAAAAATAATACTTATAATTAAAAGTAATAAAGAACACTAAAAGTGGTGTTAAAAGGTGATTTCATAAAAAAAAAAAAACAATTTGGAAATAAAACTGAAAATTTGGTTGTTGTTGTTTATTTATATTTATACGGTCTAACTTGTTTACTGTATTAATAAATAAAAAAACAATAACTTTACAGTTTTAACGTGTTATTTATATTATAACCGAATTTAATCGCTGCGAAATGATAGTAATAAATCTCTGAAATTTTTTTTTAAATATTGTTTCTCAAATCAACTGTGATTTCTTATAAAATCGAAAAAATAATTACGCTTTTAATTAAATGTTATGGAATTATTTTAGAATCTAGACTTATTTTACTCCGTCAGTCTAGATTGCTAAATGTATTGAGAAAAGCTCATCAATTCATCGAAAGCTCTGCAGTGGTTTTAGACGCCACTCGGGTATTAAATATCAACAACATCTTCTTTAAATTTATAAACCACAAAACTATACGTATATAGGTATATATCTTTATATATATACATAACATATGCTCATATGTACAGTATATATACTTGTATTTATACGAGTATTATATATTCTTTCTTTTAATCTCTTTTCATCTTTCCTCAACTTTAGTTAAACACTATATAAATAAATATCTATCTTCTTCTTTGTGCTCCGAGCGACGGTCTCCATGTGTGTGTGTATGTATATTCTCTATATATGTATCATATATGTTGAGGTATATATTTTTAGGTGTGTGTATATCTGTATATGTGCGAAAAATGCGATGCGGCTTCGAAATGTGCAACAGGTTTTCTCATCGTCATTCGTCTTGGATATGTCTGTCAGTCATTATTATTGGCGTGAACCTGCATACATATATATATTTTATAGTATATATTCATAGACATTTATTCGTATTGATGAATTGTGAGTATATATGTTTTTATATATACACATATGTAGGTATATTTAAACTCCTTTTTTCTCGTATCGTTCAAGGTCAATTTTTTGCACACTTTTTGGTTTTGTGTATGTATTTTATTATACTATATATTTATACCATATATATATACTCGACTCGTAGATGTATTTATATTCAATTTCTACCAGACGATTTTTAGCAAGTTCTTTCATTCTATACCACGCACACACACACTTATATTATATTATGCGGTCGCATGCCGGCGTCTTACATTGTAATATTATTTTGAGTGAGCGTGTGCTGATCGCGTATAGAGCTATTATGGAAGCACTTCGGTATGTTCATCAACATCAACAAAATAACACATACACAGACACACATTCACTCAACAGACAGGACTGGCACACACACACACACACACATACAGCTGAGATTGCTTGAAAGGTGGAAACATTCACAAGAATAAATGAACAACAACAAAAAAATATAGAATCGCAACACGGCGATGTCTTGTTGTTTTTTTTTGTTTAAATGTTGAGAAAACGAAAAACAAGAAACGCAAGGCGAATATAATAGCTACAGCTAGAGATCTCTAGAGGCGCAACAGCCAGGGCAGCGGTGGAGGTTCCGGCTAGCGGAGAATTATTGAGAAATGGGCACGAAATTGATGTGGAATTACAAAATGTGTGCATTAGGTCGGATCTATTTTTTATTTTAATTTTATTCGGAAATCTCCTTGTAATATTTATACTTTTATTTATTCCCTGGTAAATTTATTTTAGTTCTTTTTAGTCTGTTACTTGTTTTAAAAAATATATTTGGCAATATTTGCTAAACTTCAAAACTCCTTAAAAAAATATCCTTCCATAAGGTACATTTTCTGCTTGTTTTATGTTTTTATAATTGAGGTTTAAGTTGTCCCTGAAATTTAATGTATTATAATGTGGTTTCATCCTACACATCCACGGAAACAATTCAAGAATTTGCAACATTTCAAGTATCTTTGTGTAACGTTTGTTGAAAAATGCATATGACAGAACCAGGTTGAGAAAACAGCAAGAAAGTTCACGAAGAGGATCAACTTTCTAAGGTCTATTATAGGAACTCGGAGTGGTTCGCATCCTTCAGATATGTTGATTATTTTTAAGGCAACAATTCGCTCTATCCTCGAGTACGGTGCTGTGGCGATCATTGACCTCAGTAAAACGAGAATGCTGCGATTGCAGCGAATCGAGTGAAGAGCGCTAATCTCATCCAAACCACGCATACGACATCCCTGAAAGTAATTTACGAAATCCTACCTCTAAAACCCCGATTCAGACAAAAATCGCAGCTATTTTTTCACAAAAAAAGACCTGACGGGTCCGTGACACATGCTACAAATTTATTGGCCAGACGATGAACACTTTTATCCCTAAAGGGCCAGTAGCATTACATAGATAATGGAACTTGAAATCCCAAAAATTTTAAGATTCTAATGCTACAAAACAAAATTCAAAACTCACCTGTTTCTCCCCCAAAAAGTATTGCGTCTCTGCCAGCGGACATTAAGATTATATATACATGAATGGTTCTCTATAGGAAATCCTTAAGGCCAGTCTGGAAGTGCAATATATGCAGAAAACGGGTGCTCACAGCAATTCAAACTACGACAATCAGCCTCCGTGTACGTATAGCAGAACAAACCGCAATACTCACAGAATGTCGTTACATAGCGACAAGTCGTCGAACAGAAACTCTTGTATAGCGTCAGACAGAATGCCAGCCATTCTAGCCATAGAAGCTGAAGGAATATGTTCAAAGGCAACGACTGATTACGGAATGCCGCGAAGTCCTACTCGAGTACGTCAATGCACAGATGTTCGTCTGCTCTGGATTCTTTCTCGCTGTGGTATTTCCGGGACCGACTCCGCCGACGAACTTGCCAAAAATGCTACAATAAACGGAGACCGATATGAGTCCGCTCCTAAATAACCACGGATGGAGAAGAGAATCTCTGTCGTCATGGCAACAGAGATGGAACGTAGGCGACTTTTAGGGCGTTTCTGTTACTCAATGGTGCCGCAAGTACAACTTAAACCATAAATCGTTAAGAGCAACAGGTCGGTCAGCCGGCGAGTCATTGTGACGTTTAGCAGGATCTAATCTAAGG
The DNA here is from genome assembly GCA_010015015.2 of Bolitophila cinerea. Lineage (NCBI taxonomy): Eukaryota > Metazoa > Arthropoda > Insecta > Diptera > Mycetophilidae > Bolitophila > Bolitophila cinerea. The sequence continues at coordinate 4,185 of JAAAKO020023188.1, read as the reverse complement.
CTAACCACAATATACTAAAGAACCACATTCACCGTATGCATTACCACCTCTCCCTTCTGCGAGCATTGCAGTGGGTACGATACTGATGATCACGTCATAGCATAAACGACGGAAGGCCAGAGCTGTTGCAACTTATAGCTAACGAATATAGCTACATGGTTCAGCTATACATCCAAGACATAGCAGCAACAGTAAAAAAAGAAATTTTAATCGCGATTTCTAATTTTTTCACTAAAAACAAATTTAAAATTTAATTAATATGAAACATTTTTATTTTGCATATACTATTTGCCATTTGAATTTAAATATTTATACCTTTATGGTGATCCACTTTTTATAATCAATGATATACCTATCTACCTGTAATTATCTAGCCATATATGGCTTACCTCAAAGCTCATTATAAACATTTTTTATACTGTTGTGGGTTAATTGAAAGTACTGGCGGATCCAGTGTGGGAGACATGGGGACATGCACCCCCCAGGTAAAAAATTGTCAATAAGAAATATAACATAAATCATGTATTCAATATCTTCAAGTGTTTAATATAATAATAATCAATATCAATATCTTCAAGTGCCGACGGTCTGAATTCTGACTCTGTTCCTTACATAATTTATATTTTGCCTATATAGAAATTTAATTATTAAAAATTGTTCGCTTTCAAATGAAAGTAAATTCCAATAAAAAATAGGCTGTATCAGGCTAACGGAAATGAGAATCATTCAGCCAGAAGTGGACTAGAGCTGAAGCTATTGGCTAAATATTCAGGCTTTGTTTTTGTTCAGGTTGGTTGGTGTAATAAGGAAGTTTAACTTTTTGAGGTTTTCTTGATTAGGGACCTTAAAAACCTGAATATATTTTTTTCAATGGGTAGTTTTTTAAATTTATTAGATTCTTTTTTTTAAATCCCTAAAAAATTTAGTTAAACACTATCGTGACAAATGGTCTTCCCCAGAACATTTTCTGGATCCGTCTATGATTGAAAGTTAGTTTTTATGGAAAAATTAATACGCGACATATTTTACTCTCAGGGCACAAAAGTTGAGAATTAAAATAAAATAAAAAAATGGAAATTAAAAAAATCTTTCGCCAGCGCATTGCATTTGATTTTTTTCTAAAAAAGGAAAAAACTAACTTTAAAAAAGTTTTTATTTTTTTTTATTATTTTGTACGAAAACTGCATCTGAAAATGGTAGTTATTAAATGTCATCACAATTACATTGTACCCTATTCAAATTATACTTGTCTTATTTATTCCTTTTATGAAAATGTACTATATTTGATCCTTTAACTACTTATTTGAGAAAAAACGTAAAAAAAAACATACCCAAATAACTATTCCAAACTAAATCGAGGACACGCATATTACAAACCAATTCACAGGAAAATCTTCAAATGGGTTTAGAAAAGGAAAACATCATCAGACGGTCGCCGCGCATCGGCACATTGCCTTGAAAACGAAGCAAAAGCGAAAAAGGAACTCCTCGGTCCACACATCACTTGCATACAATATACATAAATACCATTATTTTAATATTCAAATTTTAGGATATTATATATGTTTACGATCGGTTAACCAGTTCACGCATAATATAATAATATGTAAATGTATAAGTGTGTGTGTGTGTGTTTATGCTCGGTATCCTGGCGATAAAGAAAGGGTTGCGTGAAATTGCGTATACCGCCGCGTCGGTGATGGCTGGCAATGCGCGCGTCCGTCGGCTAAATTGCTTCGATTCCTGGAAGTGAGAACGAGCACAAGAAAGGACCTGCAGCAGCGGCATGCGGCTTATTATATATATACAATTACAAACAAATTGGTTCGTTGGTAGATATGCAAAACAGAAAGTTGAAGATTTCGGTTTCGGTAAATTCAAGGATTTCTATGTATTTATGTTTGGATTGAATACTGTATATACACGTACAGCAAACATTAGTTTTTTATTTTGTTTGGGATAGGCAAAATGAAAAAATAGACAGAGATTATGTGCTTCAGTTTAGAAAGGCAGTTTGTAACAGAAAAAGCATTTTCGGGCAGGGAAATTTAGTTTTGTAGGTGATTGAAAACTAAAGAGAGATAAATTCGTCACTGAAATATGTTTTTTAGCGTATTCAATGAAAAATAATTTGTAAAGATTTTGGTGCCCAAAATATAATATATAATTTTATTTTATTTAGGCTCACTTTATTCTTAGCCATTTGTAAATAATTAAAAAAAACATAAATGGAAAGAACTTTAAATTATAATTTAATCATCAGTACGATATTAGCTTGAGTGAACGATAAAGTATTTCTTTAAAGACTAGCAGATTAATTATTTTATTATTTAGCAATCAAATTATTTCAATTATTATTTGCAAAATGATCGAAAAGGGAATTATGTATATTATGTCTCTCTTTCATAAGGAAATCTATGTATAGTTGAAAAACGGCTTAAAATAAATCGTTTTAATCTTTTAATAAAATATACTGTGCCCAATAATTTAAACATAGATTTTTTTGGTACCGCAAATAAATGATTTTTACAAAAAAAATATTGTAACATTGACTACAATTTTGTTACAATAAATATTTTTTTGTATTTATTTGTGTACATTTAATTTGGCAGTTTATATCAAAAATTTATTATTTATTTTGAACACATTTTTTTTGAGTTACAATGACATTCTTTTTTTTTGTTACAATTGTCATTTTTTTCTTTATTAGTGGCCAATATTTTTTAATTCACTGAAAATAATTGTTTTTAAAGTCAATTATTTCTAAAGTTAAATCAAATCCTTTATCGTAGGTAATTCAATTAAATTGTTGTTGTTAATCATCATTTACATATTTAAATTAAGTATATATTTTAGGATTGATTTGTTTCAATAATAACTATTATTAAATCTTTTTTTTCTAAATTTTTTCAATCATTTCTATAATTTTTTATTTTTATAATTATTTTAATTATCTTTCTAAATTGATTGAATAGTTTTTTACGGATAAACCTATAGATATAGATTCAAATGAATAAAACCATATTTTTAATTGTTATTACTTATTATTTTAATTGTAATTACATTTATTTTCTAGTTAAAATAACAAAAAAATAATAACTAAATACTAAATTTTACTTTATTTAATTTCTAATATTTTAATTTGTTCATAATTTATTGCAGTCATTTCCAAGAAAACATTATTTCTTGGTTTATTCATACTAAAATTATACTTCTCTTTAACCGCCTACCATTTTACTTAAAATTTCTAGACAGTGGCAATTCTTTCAATTGAGTATTCAATTTGTACATATTTTTGATAAGGATCGATTTTATTATTATTATTTTATTATAATTATTTTATTATTATCCTGTTTTGAAACGTATTTATTCAATTCTTATCCTTAAATATCACGACACAAAAATTCATATCGAACGCCAGGTACAAAAACGCCGGTTGGCGTAGGCGTCGCTCATTGGTATACGTCTCCACAGAAGCCGCACCCTCTTCGCACTTGAATCACACGGGGGTGAGTGCTTATTTGTCTATTTTTTTTTTCATATATATGCATCTCTCACGAACACCAACCGTGCAGAGCGCTTGCAACTCGGAGGACATTTTGCGGATGTGATATTTGTAGAACCTTTTTAAACCCGTGTGAGATTCTAAAAAAAAATATTCCTATATGTCCAAAAATATGCCGATATATATATTTATATGTGAATGGTGTATCGGGTTTTACGACATTTTTATGTATCCTTCTCGGCGACCGACCGAAGCGAAGGGATACCCATACGAATTCTCTGTATATACAAACAAAAAGAAAACATGGCTTTTCTAATCTGCATCAGCCATTGGCGAGACTCTCAAATGTCTTTAAATGGATATTTTTTCTTCTTTTCCTGTCAAAATCTCTAAATACTTGAGTAATTTATGTGTGTTAATGGGATGTGCGGATTTTAGGGACAAAACTATGGATTGTTGTGTGATTTTTGGGTGCAGCTGCGAAATTCTATTGAAAAATAGGAAAATACAGATATTTCAGCATATGGAATGTATGCTATTATGTTTGAGTATAATTTGTTGGTCTGTTTTAGATTGGTTTTCAATGTTATGGGTTTTTTTTAGGTTGTATGTGGTTTTGAAGAGAACTCCTATTATCTATTTGTTTAAAATCTTGTATTTTTATATTTTTCTTTTCATTT
>JAAAKO020023177.1:0-14621 GCA_010015015.2 Bolitophila cinerea | reverse complement strand
TTTGGGTTATATGAATTCACTGTAATGACTTTCGGCCTCAGAAATGCGGCTCAAACATTCCAGCGTTTCATCGACACTGTGTTCAGAGGTCTCGAATTCGTGTTCCCATATCTGGATGACATTTTGGTCGCATCAGCAACTCCAGAAAGCCACATGGAAGACCTGCGAGTAGTCTTTGAGAGGTTACGACAGTTTGGCCTTATCATCAATGAAGAAAAATGTCATTTCGGTCAAAAAGAGGTAAATTTTCTCGGTCATGTCATCACCAAGGATTCCATCAACCCTTTACCAAGCAAGGTTGAAGCCATTGACAACTACTCGAGACCATCAACACGAAAAGATCTCCGCCGCTTCATAGGTATGCTTAATTTTTATCGTAGGTTCCTGCCAAATGCTGCCCAAACACAGCTGCCGTTGCAGGTATTATTAGGACCATGCATCAAAAATGATAAAACAGCAATATCCTGGACTGAAACGCATTTGCTGCTTGTAAGCGTATGTTAAGGGAACCAACCATGCTTGTACACCCAGCACCATACGCCACAATTTCCGTAACGTCCGACGCATCCGACATCGGAATCGGTGCTGTTGTACAACAACGCGTTATTGATAATTGGCAGCCTCTTGGATTTTTTTCACGCAAACTGACCGAAACTGAACGTAAGTACAGCGCCTACGATAAGGAATTGTTGGAAATATTTGCAGTGATTGAACATTTCCGTTACGGAAGGGAAGCTACGCAATTTATAATCTTAGCGGATCACAGACCAATCACGTTCGCCTTGAAATAATTGCTATGTTTTTTTCGTTTTCCTACCACTCCTCATTTCATAGCAAATTTTATAAAAAAAATGTTTTTTTTTATATCTCCTCAAAGGGTGATTAAATCCCCCCTTCTTTTTTAATTTAAAGATAAAATGTGTTTACCTTGAATAACGGAACGCTCCGAAATATATTTTTTCTATTATTTAAACAAATTTTTAAACCCATCCCCCTTAGAGGCTATTTTCCAAACTCAAAATTTTGATTCTTGGGTTAGGGAGACCCTATTTTGAGGAGGGGGAGAAAAGTTCTGAGTCACTTAATCATAAAATTCACTTTCAACATTTAAAAAGCCGTCCATCCATATATTACGTAACGCTCTCTAGGGGAGAGGGTGTTTCAAATTTTGTTACGAGGTGTTACGAGGGGAGGGGGTGTTGAACTGATGTTGCGTAACAAAATTAAATTATATTTTTTACAATAAAATTCCAAGTTAATTTCTTAAGACTTTAAGACTACAATATTGTTACGGTTGTGTTAGAATTTATTTAGCGTTACGTTATATTGGACGGCTCCTGAATAGAAATACATTTTTGATATTTGGTGTTTAGGGGTTTCCCAGGCGTTTGTACAGTTTAGTTTTTAGTGCCTGTGGATTTTCTCTACCCCATCCCTCTCATAAGAGGGGTCTTCCAAACCCCAAATACCATAATATTGAAAGTGTGCTAAGTGTGTCGGGTATTAAATTAAAGGTATTTTAAATCTCTATAATTTGAAAATAAAACGGGGGAATTGAACCCCCATTCAAAAGAAATTAAAAAAACGTCGTTTTATATAAATTGCTATAGGGGAAGGAGGGAATGGGGAGGCGAAAAAAAGGATGTCAATATTTTGTAAAGGCCAAACCTAAACAGCCCTTTAGTTTTTAAGGCCGTGGACACTCTTTTTAGGGCAGTGTAAGCTTAATATAATTTTAGGCCATTTAAACCTTAGTTCGTGGTTGGCTGACTCATACAAAATTAAACCAAATCAAAGAAATGTATAGAAAATATATATTTTTGGGCAATGGGGGTCTACGGCTCCAAAAAATTAAGGGTCTGTTTAGATTTGACATTTTGAAAAAATGGCATCATTTCTTTCTTTTTCTCCCTCCCTCCCCTCCTCTCTCTCTACATCAAATTGTATGAAATATGAGGTTTTGAATATCTCCTGAATGGGCGGTCCGATTTCTTTAATTTTTATATTATAGATATTTTAATTACCTTTAATATAAAACCTAAAACACTTACCACACTTCCCGAAACGATCCTAAATATTAAAAAGTCAGCCAAATATGTTTTTTATTATTTGATGGTATTTGGGGTTTTCCCTACACCCACTTTTTTTCGTTATTTAACGAACATTTTACATATTGTAACAAAAATTATTTTATTTGGTAACAATTCCTTTTTTTCTTATTTAATTACAGCATTTTTTTTGTTTGAGCAAAAATCTGTAAAATGTCCTACTGGGAGCTGGATTCATTAAAAAATGAATGAAAACTAAGCTTAATATAACATGCGTTTAAATAAAATTGTCAAATATCAAAATCATCCGTCAACCCGTCAAGTATAATGTTGAAAAAGTAAACAACAAGTACAAGCAATCATACACATTTTGAAATATTTAATTATTTAGTTTTAACCGAAAGTGCAATTAAATAATATTTTAATTATAAAGATGTCTCAATTAGACGAACTTTGGCAGCAGTCCCTGCACATTTTCCCAATTTTAAATAAAAAGGTTAAATTTGATGAAATCTATAATTATTATTAAGTATATAATACAATACCAAATTAAATTTAATTACCTTCAGCTAGCAGATACCACAATTGTCAACGATGAATTCCAAGCAGTGCTTAACGAATTGTCCAGACTGGAGATCGCAGATAGTGTGTTCGAAACACTCCTAATCGAGATCAAGTGCAAGCTGCGCCAACAGATTGCCCCAAACTTTTGGAAGTACTTCCATGAAGACGGTGACAACGAAAAGGGTTTCTATCAATTTCAATATGCCGTTTACGAGCTGCAGCAAGACTACGAAAAATTCCAGACGCTTTTGCAGCGAATGACAGTTTTTCAAAAATCGGTTTGCTTTCAAAATGCAAATATTCGCAATCAAGACTTGTATGCAACATTTGACGAAGCGCTCAAAACAACCCTCTTGTCCCAATTGCCCGCCAACTTTGTAAATATCGTGTACGCATTTTACAATACCTCGTTTAAAGTATTTGTTAATAGTCATATGGGTGAGTTTAATTACTGGTTATTTAAAAGAAGATCAAAAAAATAAATAGTTTTCCTCTTGCATGAAGACGAAGAAGACATGGAAGAGATGAAGTGCAACGGTTGCGAGAAACCGTCCGATAACTGTCGTTGTCAAGATCTTGTGTGCGCATTCAACAAAACGAATCAGTATCTATCAAGTATGAATTTATTGGATCGCCTAGCCGGTTTCACGCTCACTAAACTAATACAGGCACGGATTACTCTGTACGTACAGGATACGTGCAAGGGAATATTTGATGTATCTCATCTGGAGGACTTGGACAGTGTAAGTATTTTGTAAATAGTTCAGATGGAAAAAAATATTATTGGTTTGTTTTTTATAGTGGTTGAACTCAATCGTTCTCAACTGGCTAACCCGGATCTTTAATAAAGGATTTCTTACTGTTGATTCAAACGATATGCAGACGCAAAAAGTTGTGCACGACTTTCAGATCAAGCTTAACTTCTATATGTACGAGACTTACGCCAATATCCTTATTGACCAGTTCTTTAATATTATAATAGGTATGTTGACATAATTTTCATTTCATCATCTGTATTAAATTCTAAACATTAAAAAAATACCTGCAGACTATCCGGATTCACAGTCAGCCATTGATGACCTAAAAGTGTGTCTGGAGAATCTCGATTTACGTGTTCACCTTGTTACGTCACTGAAACACTCGCTGGAAACAAGATTACTACATCCAGGTGTGAATACTTCTGACATTCTGACGGGTTATGTGGCAGCCATTAAGGCCATTCGGCATCTAGATAGCACTGGCGTTTTGCTGGAGACTATAACTGAACCTGTTAAACAGTATATGCGCAGTAGGGCGGATACCGTTCGGTGAGTTTTCTATCATATAATATAATATAAAATTTATAGTGACACAATTTAATACAGATGTGTTGTAACCGCTTTGACGGAAGAAGGACCCACAGATCTGGCAGAGGAGCTTGCCAAAAGTGAAACTCTTACCCAGAATCCAGAGAAAAACAAAGATGAAATGGCTAATTGGGAATCGTGGACACCTGACCCAGTTGACGCTAATCCAAGTACACAGTTCACTTTTACAACATCTACACATAATAACACATTTCATTTAAAATCGCATAGAAAAACTTAACCCAACTTCAAGATCGGCAGATATAATCTCAATGGTTGTCGATATCTATGGCAGCAAAGAACTGTTTGTAAACGAATACAGAAATCTACTGGCAGATCGACTACTCTCGCAGTTGGACTTTAGTCCCGAGAAAGAAATTCGCAATTTGGAATTGCTTAAGCTTCGTTTCGGAGAGTCCTTGCTGCACAATTGTGAGGTTATGCTCAAGGACATTGGTGACTCCAAACGCATAAACACACATATACACAATGATGTGGAGTACTCGAGCAGTAAGACATGCACATTTTTTGTTGTTGTAATTGAGGTACTAAATTAAATTTAACAATCAATTTTAGGTTTCGAAATGTCCTCACTGATTCTGTCATCTCAATTCTGGCCTGCCTTCAAAAACGAAGCTATCGAGCTGCCGCAAATAATTCAGACCGAGATTGACAAGTACACCAAGTCGTATGAGGCGTATAAGGGTAATAGGACTCTATGCTGGCGACCTGTTATCGGTCGAATAAATATCGAAATTCAGCTGGCTGATCGAACGTTAGACATGATGGTAACGCCCACACAAGCTGCTATAATATTATTTTTCCAGGAAAAAGGTGAATAATAAAATAAATCTGTAAAATACTTATTTGACAATATTTCTTTTTAGCCGAATGGACTTTAGAACAATTGGGCCAAAAGATGAATATACCGCAATCACTGCTGCGAAAGCGAATTTCTTTCTGGCAATCACAGGGCATCATAAAGGAACCACAAACCGATGTATTTGTTTTGGTCGAGGAGGTGTCCGGCAATGACGTCGAAGACATGCAAACACAATCGGAGGAATGTTGTGAAGACGAAGAGGCAGAAAGTGCAATGGCTTCGGCTAGCGATCAACGCGAAGAGGAACTACAAGTATTTTGGTCGTACATCGTTGGCATGCTAACCAACCTGGACTCACTGCCACTTGAACGAATCCATCAGATGCTAAAGATGTTTGCGTCACACGGACCCGGTGTAGAATTCTCTCAAGAAGAGCTTAAAAATTTCCTGCAACGCAAGGTTCGCGAACACGAGCTCATTTTTGCTGGTGGCGTCTATCATTTGCCAAAATAAAACAACTATTGCTCGTTATAAAATAAATATTTAATAAGGAATAACAATGTTCATGTGGCAATTAATCATCGTCCTCGTTGATTGAGACCGCGTCACCGTCTTCTTCTTCAGCTGCATCAGCACTCGATTTATCAGCATCAGCCGGCGGCTTCTTGGAAATTGAATCATTTGCTGGCTTACTGTCTCGTTTTTCTTTTACCATTTTGCGGTATGCTTCTAGTGCAGCCTTTAGTGGATCGGTAAAGCTTTCAAACTCGATTTGTTCTAAGGCTTCGAAAACGTCCTGCGGCGTAATTGTTTTGTGATTCTTTTTCTTTGCTTCGGCGATGGCTGCCGAGGAGAGGTATATGACAAACACGGAAGAAGCTTTTGCGATAGCAATGCGGGCTTCTTTGCCGATGCTGGCACCATCGGGCAAGGCGTCTTTGATCAGACGACCCACAACGGCGTTTGGCAGATTAAGATCGGTGATGCGTTCGACCATTGTTTACCTATATTCGCGAAATATATTGCGTTAGATTTTGAGATCTATATATCTAATTTATAAGAAATCTTACGTTTTAATTAAAGTGATGAAATTAGGCGATAATGTGCAATCTTTCCTTGTGTTATTAAATGCGTGTTTTGATGTTGACGACCCTTAAATAAGATTTGCAAACATCAGAGACTAGACTGGATGGAGTCTGGAGTTGGAGATGGCGATTGCACTTGCGTTGCGCAGTCATTTAAACGCGGGAAAAGAATCTAGATTTACAAACAAGTCAAAAGTGACAGTTGTCATTGACCCAGTCGGATACTTCAAATATTGCTTTTAAAAAAACACACATTTGAATGGTTTTTGTTTTGTTAAATAATTTATAAACATTCCATCAAATCAGTTAAACATTTAAACAGAGTTTAAACGACAAATTTGCACCGGTCAATGCAGTTTAAACTCGGTTCAAACTGTAACTACTTTCCTAAAATCAGCCATTATAGTAAAAAAAAAACATTTGAAAGGTTTTTGTTAAATAATTTAAAAATATTTATTTTGTAACGCATAGCACTGCAGTGAGAAAGTTCCATTTTAATTGTTTTTGTTTTTATAATTCTCAAAACTCAAAGTATATGAAGTAAATACAAATATTTCAAGGCTGTTTATTTATTATTTATCATTTATAAATATTTTTAATAACAAAACATGTTTTTTTTTGCCTTTAAACACATTTTTGTAATAATATTTTTTTTAAAAACTATTAAAAACCATTTACAAGGATATAAAATCAAAATTCACACGAAGACAAGAGAATATTCATAAATGAGCGAATCATCACCACCTCCCACGAAAAAATCTCGGCCCACTAAGCCTAAGATAGCTGCTTCTATCCACATCAATGGAACTACATCATTTATCGACCAGTTCCTTGAACATCGTTGCAAAACTAGCGAATCCGTCCTAGAGCATGATTTCAAGAAAAAGCGCATTAAAGTTTTGTCCAGCATCGATAAAGTACCGGAAAAAACCGGAGGAATACTTTACTGGATGTCGCGTGACTGCCGCGTTCAAGACAACTGGGCATTCTTGTATGCACAGAAACTGGCCATCAAAAACCGGATACCTTTGCACGTGTGCTACTGCCTAGTTCCAACATTTCTGGAGGCCACAATGCGGTACTATCGATTTCGTTTGGCCGGACTCGAGGAAGTCGAACTTGAGTGTCGCAAGCTTGACGTCAACTTTCATTTGCTCAAGGGCACCGATCCTGCAACGGAAATCGGAAATTTCGTCCGCGATTCTGACATGGGTGCAGTGATCTGTGATTTCTGGCCTATGCGCCTTCCGATGGGCTGGGTGGAAGCGCTCAAACGTAAACTGCCAAAAAAAGTAGCCTACTGTCAGGTCGATGCGCACAATATTGTACCGGTCTGGGAAACATCAGACAAGCAAGAGTATGCTGCGCGTACGATTCGAAATAAAATAAACAGTAAACTAAACACGTATTTGACGGAATTTCCACCTCTGGTTCAGCATCCCTATGGAGGCAAAGTGACTGCTAAAAAGTGTGATTGGAAATCTGCAGCCAAATTTGTAAAGGCTGATAAAATGGAAGAGGTACATTGACTTTTTCATACATGTTGTAATAAAAAAACATTTTCTAATATTGAACAGGTTGAGTGGGCAGTACCGGGCTACAAAGGTGGTGTACAGGAACTACAGAGTTTCTGCTTGAATCGATTGCAAAAGTTTAACAATAAGCGAAACGATCCAATGGTTGATGCTCTCTCTAATCTTTCTCCATGGTTTAATTTCGGTAGCGATTTTCATAATATATATATAGAGAAAACTAAATTGAATACCTTTACATTTGTTAGGTCAGATTTCAGTACAACGTGCGATTTTGACTGTGCAAAAGTTTAAGAACAAGTATTCCGAGAGTGTGGCTGCATTCTGCGAAGAGGCCATTGTGCGAAGGGAATTGTCCGACAATTTCTGTTTCTATAACGAGCAATATGACTCCTTGAAAGGAGCTTCGTCATGGGCTCAGGCTACTTTGAATGATCACAAGTAGATTTTATAATTTATAATGTTATTTACATAATATATATAAGCTTACAAATCTTACAGAAAAGATAAACGGGAATGGATTTACACTCGGCTCGAACTGGAGACGTCCAAAACGCATGATGATTTGTGGAACTCGGCTCAAATTCAACTCGTAACCGAAGGCAAAATACATGGATTCATGAGAATGTACTGGGCCAAGAAAATACTTGAGTGGACACGAAATCCAGAAGAAGCTCTTGAGTTTTGTCTATATTTTAACGATCGATTTAGTCTAGACGGAAATGATCCAAACGGATATGTTGGTGAGTTTATATATAAAATATAAATTTGTATCGTTATATTCTAATATTATAAATTTGTTATTATTTTAGGATGCATGTGGTCTATTTGCGGTATTCACGATATGGGCTGGAAAGAACGACCCGTTTTTGGAAAAATACGCTACATGAATTACAAAGGATGTCAACGCAAATTTGATGTTAAAGCTTTCGTGGCAAGATACGGAGGAAAAGTGCACACGAGTAAAAAGTGATATAATTAATAATAAAACATGTCACGAGCAAAGTTCAAGTGTATGCACAAACTTGTTTTGTCAATTATTCTTCTAATCATCCATATATATAATCACCACTGTTACGTGATTATAATATTTAATCGCAAATTAAAAAAATATATATAAAACACAAATATTATTGTTATCTCTTTGAGAAAAGCACATATTTATTACAAAAATGCATTACTTTTTTATATAATAAATAAATAACACTTGATTAACGATGATCTTAGGCGAATCAAATTAAAATGCGTTCAGGGAATGTTACTCTACGCAAGATTTCTAATCTTCATAGACCCATCCCTCGGTGGCAGAGGTCCAGTTAACGACTCCGTTCTCGCCGAACCACAAAGCGATTTCCTTCTGGGCAGACTCGACGGCATCGGATCCGTGCAAGATGTTGCGACCGACCTGTACGCACAGATCTCCACGAATGGTGCCGGGGGCAGAGTCAGCGGGGTTGGTGGCTCCCAAGATTTGACGACCGGTCTTGACGACGTTCAAACCTTCCCAGACCATTGGTACGACTGGTCCGGAGCTCATGTACTTAATGAGGCCGGGGAAGAAAGAGCGGGCGGAAAGGTCAGCGTAGTGCTGTTCCAGGAGCTCCTTTGTGGGCTGTAATTGGAAAATTGATGAAATTAAAATGAGGTTATGTATTATGTGCATAAGTTGCATCTAATTAATTTAAAAAAATTAAACAAATGTACACGTAAATTTCAATTAAAACCTGATTATATAAAGGTAACCAAAATATTGATTAAATATGCCGGTATTGAGTTTAATAAAATCTTGCCATGTGGCACAACAGTCAAATGAAATCAAAAATGGACACTTACTTGCTGGAACTTGAGGGCAACCAGCTTGAAGCCTTTAGCCTCAAAACGCTTGATGATCTTTCCAACGAGACCGCGTTGGACACCATCAGGCTTAACCATGATGAAAGTACGTTCCTTGTTGGCAGACATTGTTCGAGATAAAAATGAAAATATCGTCAGTAAAATACAGATCATACGACAAGATCGATGAGCGACGCAAAGCGGAATGAATTCTTGGCGATGAGAAATTTTAGAATTTGCCAGGCGGTCGTAGTGAAAAGTGCTGTTTTTTTGCGTACTCAAAAATGATTGCTGTGACGCACGGCAATGCAGAGATTAGCGGTGAAACATTTGACTGCGCGTTAACAAAAACGGTAGTTACCGAAAAGTCCATGGTGTTTTTTTTTAATAAAACTTTTGATATTGAGATAATAAACAATGCTAAATCTTTAAAAACTATGTAATTATTAGTAATAAAATTACAATAAGTATTATATAACTTTTTATAATTTTACTTAGTTCATCTCTCCTTTTTGTATTAATATTTTCATTTTTTGTTTAATTTAAATTCAATATTTTCGTTTTTTTATATTTAATAATAGTTCCAAAAAAGTGTAATTAAAACTTTCTTTAATTTAATGTTTTTTTTTCAAATAATGCGCTACGTTGAAAATAGCAAACGGCACGGCAAAAATACGAACGCAACGGAACGCAACGCACTCTACACACGATGCGTGAAGCGTGACATCCGTGACTTTAGTGTCGACATCGCCATCAGTGCGCAAGGAAATTTTCCACTGCGTCCCCCCGATTTGGTTTGTTCCGAAGATCGATCATCACATCATCAATCCGCCTAGCACCTCGCACTCGCGGTGACGATACGCGTCAAAAAAAATCTCTAAAAGATAATAGTGTTTCAAAAGTTTTTTTTCATAGTACGAGATTCTTGAATCTAAACCCAATTAGAGCCTAATAAAGTGTGTATTTGGCCATTGGAACTATTGGCACGACGCGGCGACGCTTTACATACATTTATTGACAAAGTGCGATGCAAGGGCAGCTTTTGGTCGGGCCTGGACAACAATTGCAGTCTCAACAGCAACACCAGCAACAGCCACACCAGCATCATCTTTTGCAGCAACATCAAGGCAAAATGACGGATGTGCATTCAGTCTCGACTGTTGGTAAGTACAAAGCCGTCTTCTAGATTTCGCACGATTGCCCCGGATTTTTTTTGCGTAATATACCGCAGTGTTAGTGTGTGCGTGTGTGTGTGTCATGTATATAAAACTAGAATTGATAATTTGTGTTGATTCGCCATTTTAGGATATGATCATAAAAAAAGTTTGTTTTTCATCATAGACTAATCTCACATTTGCCCATAAAACGATTTTCTAGTCTGTGTCAAATGTATGGTGGTGGCTTATCATCTAACGAAGGTCAAGGACACTGCAGTCAGTTGTCGTTTCACGCGGTGTCGCGTCGCGATGCTGCTCTTTGCACATATCGATTGCAGCTGCGCGATATGCGATATTTGCCTTTGTGTTTTTTCCCGAAGCCATAGAAAAACATTTTCACGTATTTAAAAAGTCAATATGAGCACTTTTAACAATAGAACTCGTCATGCAGGTTTACTGGAGCTAGCCCACCGTGAATACCAAGCGGTTGACTATGAGAATGCCGAGCGTCACTGTATGCAGCTCTGGCGACAGGACAGCACAAACACTGGCGTTCTACTTTTGTTGTCCTCGATTCATTTCCAGTGTCGACGTTTGGACAAGTCCGCTCACTTTTCGACACTGGCCATAAAGCAGAATCCTCTGTTGGCGGAGGCTTACAGGTTAGTTAAATATAAAATATACATTTTTTTAGGTTTTAAGAAATACGTTCATTGTAGCAATCTGGGAAACGTGTACAAAGAACATGGTCAGCTACAGGAAGCGTTGGAAAACTATCGACATGCAGTGCGTTTGAAGCCCGACTTCATAGATGGATATATAAACCTGGCTGCTGCGCTCGTGGCTGCCCGAGACATGGAACAAGCCGTACAGGCGTACGTAACCGCATTGCAATACAATCCAGTAAGTTTTAGTTTTATCATTATTTAGTCATTAATTATTCGGATTCTAATTTTTCAATTGTAAAGTAAATTTCTATTGGAGATCAATGAATATTATAAAGAAAGTTTTAAAGGTAAAATCGTCGTACTAAGTTCATGTGAAAATTACAGACAAAGGCATTTTTTATTTGTTGAACGTTTTTTGAGTTACATATATTTTGTTATATGTAATGGATGAAGTTCCAAAGGGGAAAACTATAAAGAAAAAACCTGTTTTTAAGCCATTGAACAAACTTGTATGTTGACCCATTCCTTGGTAGTTCTCTGTGGCGCTTTTAAACACCCAAGGCAGTGTGCAATAATTAGCTGAACAAAAATGGTTGCTAAAAAAGTTTCTGCTTATTATATTTAATTTATTAGATTTCTATTATATTAGCGTGTAACTTCCAATAGGACTTTGAGACCTAAAAAAATAGAAATATATAAAACCTTAAAATGTTCGTATTTGTGGTCAAGATTTTAGCCATTTAAAAATTCTTTCAAACAATAGATTCTGGATCCAAATTTCAATTGATTAAAGAAGAAGAACTTCTGATCCAATTACCGATTAAAATAGACAGTGTAGCTAACTTATATATTATTAACTTATTTCTGGGTTTCTTCAAAAACAAATACTAAATATACATTTAAAAAATATTTCAAGAACAAAATTGGGATTTTACACCAGCATCTTTATAATCAAAAGGTGAATTCCAATTTATAAAAAAATGATGCTAATAAAATAAAGCATTCACCTAGCATTCGTTTTAGCGCTCTGTTTTGTGTCATTTGCAGACGGCGGAAGTATGCCTGCGCCATATTTCTCCAAATAGGACACCCAGATACCAACATACGGCGCACGATGATCTTGAAGATGAGTAGCTTTTCAAGCGAGAGCTTTGATTACTGGCTGTAAATGGGTACAGCACTCTTGCTAGGACTCCGTCCTTCTCGTTGCTTTTGTCAGTGTGCGGTCCGAAAGTCAAATTTTCATCTAGAACGATGCCAAAGTATGTTGCTTATTTCTGCCATTTAATGGGTCGATCGAGGTAGCACGTTTGTTGGGGAAAAACAGTGCTTCTGTTTTTGGGCCGTTCACTTTTAAAATAAAGTTCAAGTTCAAGAAGCGCTTTTCCAATTCTTCTGCTGATGGCATTTGAACAGACACACAGCACTGTCGTCGTCGTACGCCGGCAATATTGCAGAATTTTGGAGTAGGGATATCGGCTGTGTATATGTTGTAAAGCATCGGACTTAAAACAGAGCCCTGTGGGACGCCAGCAGGAATCAAATGGATATTGGATGTCGCACACGGAATGGAGACACAGAACGTGCGGTTGGTTAGAATCGAGTCCACTATTTTGACTAGATATGCAGGTGTGTTCGCTTAGTAGAGCTTGTGTACAAGACCATCGTGCCAGACAGTGTCAAAAGCTTTCTCAATATCTAGAAAAATCATTCCTGTAAATTTTATTTTGGCTTTCGCTGCTGTGATGGAGTTTGTCAGTCTAAGGACTTGGTGGCTAATGGAGTATTGCTTACGGAATCCGAATTGTTGCGCAGGAAGCATTTCGCTGGATTCGACGTGCAGGTTGAGTCTGGTTTGAAGCACAATCTCATAGAGTTTGCCAAACACATTTAACAGACTTATGGGGCGATAGCTTGATGGGTACATGCGAGATTTACGTGGTTTAGGGATCGCTTCAACTTTGGCGTTTTTCATTTGTTGAAAATTTCGTGCAATAGGTACGATACCGCGCGAGTTGATAGATGTTTCAGCAAAACATTCATGACGTAGGGTGACACTGCGATTCACAGAATATTTTATGTGATGTCTTCGAAGTGTTTTGGGTACCATATAATTCTAATAGAGTCGGTTTTGTTTTTTAGTTATTGTCGCAGAATTGTGTTTCTGATAGCCTTGATTGCGCTAAAGTAGTCAGAAACGACTGCAGTAATTCCGTTAAGTGTGGTGGCGACGGTTAAGGCACCTACGATTGCTTTTGATTCCGCGTAAAAATTGTGTTTTGGAGAAATTATACGTCCGTTTCTATCTACAACCGCAAGATCGCAACCCTCGGTTCCGTTTGTGACCAGTATGTTATTCTATTGGGTCTATATCTGACCATGATCTGCCAAGTATAGTTTTTTGAGAGTATCGAAGTCGCTTGACCGTGTTGCTCGAGTCGAAATGGTTTCTGTTTCGATATATTAGTTTAGTAATATTTCGTTGGATCTTCTATGAAATTCCATAGTGAGCGATTTGGGTAGAAGTTTGTCCCATCGCTCTAGAATTCATTTCTCCCTTATGGTTTTGTACAGTAAGCCGTATGAGTTTTACTTGTGATTTTTAGGTATTTTTTCATTGAGAGGTACGTCTCCCCTTTAGACAGACTTTGGCTTCCGCGAGAATGCTACTGCAACTGGGCTGGTACGGTATGCGCCGACGGCCAGAAGCACGCTATGATTGAGAACTTAGTCTAATATTTTTATTGAGATTTTCGTGGCGTTTCCATACGCTTGCCTTCCGTAGTCCAATCGGCTTTGTACTACCTTGAGAAATGAGTTTCTGTTGGCTCCCGATATCGTACTGGCTATACTCTTAATTGCGTTTTTGCTATTCATGCAGCTGGTTTTAAATAATGCTGTGGAGTCGGAGTCGGTGGAGTCGTTCATTTTTTGTAAGAGTTGGAGTAGGAGTCTTTTAAATTATACCGACTCCCACTCCAATAAAAATGGCTATGCCAGATGAAATTTCACATTTATAAAGCTTTTTTTCAGTCGAAGTGGAGTCGAAGTCTCCATTTCACAGCCCTAGTTTTGAGTATTTTTATCTCTCCACCTTGCGGCCAAGGGTCAGGCCTATAAAATTAGTAAGGTTTTACGTATATACAGTTGACGTACTAGGCATCCTCGTTTAGCGTAGATAATGCATTGATTTGGTTTTAGTCTGGCAAATATTCGAATCCTTATTGCTGTGCCAATTTATTCATACCATTAATCTTCACCTGCGACGAGTTGGTTATTTCTGAAATTTTTGCTCCGGCTTTATAGATGAGATGAGAAACGATACAGTGACGTTGTTTCCTATGCTTACTTCAAGACCTTGCATTGCTACAAAAACAGGATTACCAATATAGGACCGAGCCTGACATTAGTCCATTTTATTTAGTGTATTCTATTGATGTGTAGAATTTGTTTCCTTTGAAAGTTTGTTTTTTTTAGAAAGAGAAGTAAATTGGAGAACGTTGACCTTCGGCTATTTTGAATTCGAAAATTATCACGGAGGACTGCTTGATTTTTTTGAGCTAAG
>JAAAKO020023166.1:0-14623 GCA_010015015.2 Bolitophila cinerea | reverse complement strand
CGCCGAAATGTGCGCGCCGAAATGCTACGCGCCGAAATGTGCTCGCCGAAGTGTGGGCGCCGAAACAGCCGGATACCATTTTAACTGAAGAAAATAAAATAAAACCTGGTAACCGAATCAAAAACATAAATTCAAACATTGTTAAATATTGATTTAAATTGAATTTTTAAAAGTCTAATATTTGTGTATTTCATATTGTTTAAAGGGTCCTTTTATTAATAAAAGGTAGAACTATCATTTTCAAAGTAAAATAATGTTTTCAATTATTTATTGTCATAAACATAATTAGTAATTTAAGTTGAATATTTTTAATATGTATATATAATATCGACACCAAAAGCGCCATTATTAATAAAATACTTCTATTTAAAGATTTTTCGGTATTAATTTAACGCAGATATTACTTAAGTACTTTTTTCCCAAAATATTCGTTTTTCATAAGTAAATATACCTTAAATTTAGCTCAGTGAAGGTTCATTCTCGGTTAATGGAAAATAAAATCGGTAAAGAAATATAATATAATATAATATCTAAATAGTTTTATTGCAAAATATATTATAGATAAAGAGTTAATTTTCGGTGATAAAAGTTAATGTAATTTTAGGATATTTCTTAACGTTTTTTTTGGTTTAATAATATTTTAAGATTAACCAAAAATACAGTGAAAAAAAGATTACAAACGAACCATCGTTTATTAAAAATAATGGGTTAAAATAACCCTAAAATTTACTAAAAAGAATACTGAATTTTTACCGAATTCGGTTTAACTCGGTGTGAAATTGTTACTTGTTGCTTATTTTTTCCCAGCCGGCTGGCCGCTGACTTTTTATAGAAACGACGGGTTAATATATCATTTTTATATTATTTTATTAAATACATGAAGTTTACTTTTAATATAACATCATGAACCTCAACCAGCAATCTACAGACGAGTAAAACAACGCAGGTTACTGTGATCGGAAGGATCCCGGTTAAATCTCGGCCAGACTAAAGTTTGGTCGTGCTATAAACAGACAGTTTCAATTAACAGTTTTCCGTTAAACCTAAAAGACACTATGGTTTTATGATTTCCCGGGATTTTCCAGGATTATACAGGGATTTTCCCGCAATTTTCCATGAGTTTCCCGCAATTTTAACGGGATTTGCCAGGTTTTTCCCAAGATTCCCCCAGGTTTTTTCCATGATTTTCATAGGATTTACCCGCGATTTCCTTATGAGAAATCTTGATAAATTTCTCGAAATTCCCGGGTAACGAAAAAACAAGAAATCCAAAAAAAATACACTCTTAGCACTCTCTTAAAATAAGATGAGATTTTCCAGGATTTTCAATGATTTCCAGGGATTTTACCGATTACCGATATATTTTTCTGTTTCCCGGAAGTTCTTATTATTTTAAAAAATGTAACTGTGAGATATTTCCGGCTGTTTCCCAGGATATTCTTGGTATATTTATCGGGATTTCCCCGAGATTTCCATATGATTTCCCTGGAATTTCCCAAAGAAAACTTTTAAAATTCCTCAAATAAAAAAAAAAATTTTGCGTTAAATACAGGTGAAATCCCGATAAAATTCCATATTAAAACCCACTGAAATCACGGCGAACTCCCGGGGATATCTTTCTATTTAGAGGAGCCAACCAAATGCTCGCAATTAGATTTTTACCAAAAAAATATAAAAAAATATATGAAAAAAAGTTTTTTTTTAACATAGAAATTGAAAATTTGTAGGAATAGAAGATCTTGGATTTTAATTTAACCTTACGACCCTTCACTCCTTAAATTGTTTTCTATGACTTGGGTTTCAAGCAACTCAAGTATATTCAGATTTCTAATTTTGACTCTCTTGTTAGCTGAGAGACCTGAAACAAAACATGAATCTGCATTATAAATAATAATAAATATAACTTTTTTTTATAACAAGCAAAAATAAAATGATCAAAACAAATTAAGCTTAAAGCTTAATTTTGTATATAATTGTTGTGCTTAAGTGCGATGATATAATACATATATATGAATAAATTAGTAATACATAATACATTTCCAAAGAATTAAATCGTGCTGACTACGTCAACTACCCCCCCAATTTGTAATTTATTATTATAAAATAGTCATAAAAAAAAGACATAAAACACAAATAAAAAATATTCAAATAAAGGGCACAAAAGGAGCCGACAAAGCTCAACTACTTTATTTACCTAACTAGAGTAGACATAACCTCACGCAATTCTGGAGTACAAATTCTAGCTTTCAAAATAGTATATCATTTATAACGGTATGCTCTCAAAAACATTTCGTATGCTCGTATAATTCTAATTCATTCCGGCAGAGAACAAACGAAATCAAGCGCAAATAATGCCGTTCACTGGCTGGGGGCGACGACAGAAAGTTTGAAATAGTAATCAAAAGTTCAAACTTTAAAAGCACGCACACACATAAACAAACAAACATATACACATACACACATACACACAAAACACTATTACGTATTTGGTTTTTAAAAAAATCTCAAGCACATAATTCACAAATATAATGCATATTTGTTGTTTTATTTAGTTAATAAAGCCGTTAATAAAGTTTTCCAGAGTGTGCAAACATACACACATTATTACCTAGATTTTCCACCGAGAATTTTCATTTTCATACTGTTGATGTATATATTAATATTAGTAGAGTTTATATATAATATAATAATATAAAGGCATAATATATATACCAATAATATACGAGTATAATATATTATATATATATATATATTATTTGTAGTATAATGTATAAATAACGTGTGCAATGTGCACAAATACGTTGAGCAATTAAAAACTTGCAATGGCGCATACAATAAAAATGTTGATATATGCTCGGAAAGCACACACACACACACATTTACTTTCAAAATCTATATGTGTTAGTGTACATAACTATTTTTGCGACTGTATGTGTGTGTGTGTGTGTGTGTGTTTGTGCCCCAAAGTTTTCCCTCGAACGAACCTTTTTCGTTTCGGGATAATTTGAAATTTAATTAGTAAAATGTTGTGTAAACATAATCAATCAAAGTGCCACCAGAAGAATAAGACACGTACACACAACCTGCATGACGTATTAGAGGGTAGTCGCGTGCTGCTGCTCTCACCCACCCTCCCCACCGTACTGCGAAGCACACACAACCTTATCGTGGGTGAGATGCGAGTTGTATATGGGGGTTGGTTGGCGGAGGAGAAAGTTGCACGACTGGGTTTTGGTGTACGGACGATGACGACGATATTGCTAGAGTGCTAAAAGCTTTATATACCGTATACGGGTGCATGGGCGCCTGGGCGCCTTGGCTGCCTGGGAACAGGGGGGCGCTGAACAAATACAAATACTCGCACATTCAGTCGGCAATATAATAATATAGTTTTGATGAATCGCGAGTGCACCATCCGTGTTACGGGTCTGAGCATTCACGCTCGACTGACTAAAATGTCGGAAAATTCGACTGAAACTTTTGATTGGGTCGAGAGCTTTTAGCTGATTTCAACGATTTGATTTATTGTTTTGCACACTTTGAAATAGTGAAATTAAGAAAATTTGAAGTGAATGATAGATCGATAGGATCCGCCAGGAAAGACAAGCTGGTACTTGTGAGGTTAAACATATATTTTCTGTAGAATTTGTATTATTGATATTTGTAAAATAATTTCCAAATTATAAAAACAAAAAAAAAAACAGATTTTATCAGAATTTTAGGTATGTTTCTTGAAAATGATCTTACTTTCCGTAAAAATACTAATTCGTGAACTTTTAATTAAACTCTTTTAAATTTTTTTAAACTGTTTTAAAAGAAACGCGATATAATTGATTTCATTTAATAAAAGGTTTTTAATTTGTAATATAATTATAAGTTAGGAACATAAAATATCATAATTTTTTTTAACCATTTTTTTGTAATAAAGAAATATGTGAAGATTTATAAATTCATGGAAAATGTAAGCAATTCTTCGGAACCAATTTATTGTCAAGCAATTCGTCGTATGAGTAATTGATCCAAAGACAATTCATTGTAAAGGAATTTGTAGTAAAAAAAATCATCTTTAACTAATCGTCATAAAGGTAAACTGTAATTTGTACGAAATTCATAATTTTTGCTAATCTTTTGCTTTTTTTTGCATTTGAATACTTAAAAAACAAGAAATCCATTCTATGATGAATATCATTTTTTAGCGAGCGGTAGCACAATTTTAAAATAAAAAAAAAAAAAATTAAAAAATTTATCTATTTAATTTATTTAAATCATTCAGTCGAATTCTGTTTTTAACCGATCTTTTATTATCTAATGCTATATTTACAAATGTAATCTGTAAATAAAATAAAAGTGAAAACATAAATTTAATTTTGCATTGAAATTTATGATTTGAATTTAATATTGAATATTGACTAAAATATAACTAAAATATGTAGTTAAGTTAAATTAAGCTCATAAAAATTCATTCATATCAATTAAGTAAACACACCCTTTAAACTTTCTTTTATGATGGTTAAAATGTTTTATTTAGATCAAAAAAACAATAGGATTGAAAAATATTATTTTTTTTTTTTATTATTTTTGGACTTATCAGAAAATTGATAAATCATTAAAAGACTATTTACTCTTCACCACCCATTTCTACGTCATCCATAACCAAATCGTCCAAAATTTCTTAAAGTTTGATCCTTGGAACATACAGGTCAAGCATATCGGCGGTATCTACGATGATACGGGCATCTGCTTGGTTGCGTAATTGCTAATGTTGATCGTCTGCCTTAGCTTAGGATCTTATTCCAAAAACTGATTGTAATCTTTTTGTCCACGATCCAAATTCTTAGCTTCTTCGTCCAAATACTAAAATAAATTACGTTGGCTGCGCCTTTCGGACAGATCGCCGTAGTACCAGCACCACATCAGGCAACTTGTCCAACAGTTTTTTTTTTTCAAATATCACTTGATTTTAATCAAAATAATAAAAACAAAATCATCCTTAAATTTGAAATCAACATAAAAAAAATAAATAATTAGAATTCAAAACACATATTATGTTGTTACCAAAAATAAATTACCAAAAAATAATTTATTTTTAGAAAACACATTTTTCGTTATTGAGTAAGAGCTAACAACAAAAAGTGCCAAAAAATATAGATTGCACAAAAAAATCACACAAAAAAATGTGTGCCAAAATTAAACTATAAATGTCACAAAATAAATATTTTCGAACCTTAACTACAATAGTTAGGAAATACAAAATGGTAACCAAAATAAATTTAAATATGGCCATATATAAAAAAATGTTTTTTGTAAAAATCTATAATTTTTGGATAATTTATTTATAATAACAAAAATTAATTATAGGGTTCGATTTTTCATTGTACCAAAAAAAATATATTTTGGTTACAATTGTTTTTTTATTTTATTTTTACCCTGGAATAAATTCAAAATATATAGCCTCATAATAATTCAAAAGTTCTTATCATTTGAAGATCAATTTGCATAAATAACTTTAAACGAAAGACGATCTTTGAAATATTTAGATCACTTTTTATCGAACAACAGCTTCGTGTAAAAATACATGCAGTTGGAAATAATAGAATTACCATGATTATGCAAATTATTAGGTGAGCAACTCTTTTTTTCAAAAATGGTTTGATTGTTTATATAAAATCGTTTTTTTTTAAATTATGTGGCCCAAAAACATCTTCAAAAACAGTATTTAAAACAAAGATAAATTATGCAAATTATAATTTATACTTATAAACAAAATAAAATTGACAAAAGTAAATAAAATATATTTGGATAATAAAACCTTTTTTCTGTACGGTAGAAAAAATACCAAATATAAGATTGTTGATAAAAATAAAAAATATATATATTCAAACAACCCAATTTTAACCATATATATTAAAAGTTCTTCGTTTTCAATCATAATTTCTAAATCTTAAATTATTATCAACGTAATTCCATATAGGAAAAAATTGAACTTGTTAGATAAGAAAGGAAATATTTAATATATTGCCTTAAAATCAAAATTTATATAATTAAAATCAATGATTAGAATCGATATTTTCTTTATTTTTTTTTTATTTTTAATATTAAAAAAATACAAAAAAAACTTTTAAAAACTTAAAAATAAAAATGACAATGAATTGGCTTTAAGTATAGTTAATTTAAAATATAGGGCAAATTAGTATTAGGATAAGGTTTTTTTATAACCATAATTGTCTATATGAACTATGGAGTAAGCTATCTGGTTTTAAACGAATCAAATAACAATCTTCAACCCATATTGTATTATTGTTTATATATTGCCAACTTGAACTAGGACATATTTTCCAAACAGCTATATTATTTTTTATCCCAGAGATACAATACTTAAGACTGTCGACAAGATGTTCCCTTAGAGGATTTAGGACACCCCTAATGGATTTTCAACGTTCGTCTCATCGGGAGAGGACTAGTTAGGGCCCTGGTAGAGGGTCATAATCAACTTTACTACCAGGCCACAAAAGTGACCTTAATTCATTTGAAGAGAAGAGCTACAAATGACACCAGTGATGGGCCTTCCAAATAAGCACATCTATGTGTTGGACTGTAATCTGCAATGAGCAATCTGAGCCAAAGCTTAGCAGAAGGCACATCGGATGTAGTGCTTATACAAAAACCCCGGCAATATTTAGGCAAAATCCAGAGTCTAAATAGTAGAGGGACTATTTTTAGTTATTAATCTGTAAATAAGGTTAGAACGTATATTTTTGTGTCTGTCAGACACAAGTTAACTTAACTTTGCTCAAAACGGTCTCAAAATGGGAATAGTTTTCCATATGATTCCAATGGTCCACCCCCCACAGCTATGATTCAACAGCTAGTCAAATATTGCGCGAAAGAGTAGTTGAACTAATTATTGTTATGGACGTAAGCTTACACCACTCTCAATAAGGTAGAGGCAATGAGCCAACATTTGTTATTTGCAATAGGAAGGAAGTATCTGACATGAAGTTATTATCGGCTTGTAAGCCGGAAATAACTAACTGGAAGATATATTTTGAGGTCAGCATGTCAGACCACAGATGGACACGTTTCAATATAGTAGCTGAGGTTAAATTAACTGCATGCGGTCAAATAAAAAAACAAATTGGGAATATTTTTAAGACTCTGTACATAAATAATTTTTCTGTATGTTGAGACAAACCAGTTAATTCATCTGACATTTAAAAGCAAGTTAATTATATTCAAAAAGATTTACTAAGTTCTTTTAACGCATCTTGCCCTGATAAAGGACGCATCCAAATTAAAGATAAATCCTGGTGGAATCGGGATTTACCAAGACAGCGGAAGCATCTTCGACGATGTGAGAATAAAGTTAAAAGATACAATGCGAAAAAGTAGACATTGACAATTTGCTGGCAGCTAGATCTGAATATAAAAATAGCGTGCAGGAAGCTAAAAGAGATGCATGGAGAGCTTTTTTGGTGAGATCACTAAGGATCATGAAAAATGCATAAAATTCTTTCAAAAAATAGCAACTACTGACCAGACAGCTTCAAGAGCTATGATGGAAGCTATACAGATTCGCCAGAGTAAATTGTGTGTCTTCTAATGCACACACATTTCCCAGATTGTGGAGAAAGTATTCATCAGATTTCTGATGTAGCTGACATAGACACTAATACAGTTGCCACGATATCAGAGTGGAGTGTAGCAGAAAATATTGCTACTATAGATAAGGTAAGATGGGCGATATTATCATTCCAACCCTACAAGAGTGCTGGACCAGACGGTATATTCCCAGCCATCCTACAAAAGGCAAGAGAACCCATATTGGAGAAAATTAAACATTTTTTACAAAGCTGTATAGCTCTAAAATATATTCCTAAATCGTAGAGGCTCGCTAAAGTGGTTTTTATACCCAAACCAGAGAAAGCCTTGTATGATAAACCAAAATATTTTAGACCTATAAGTCTAACATATAGTTAATTTTCTAAATTTTTTGAATAGATTAGTTGATAGTTGCATACGAGATGGTACTTTGCAAATTAAAACCTTACAGCACAGGTAGGTCCGTTGGATCTGCCCTACATCAGATCATTTGTCGTATTATGGAAAGCAGCTAATAATCACCAAAAAAAAAATACCTTGCTGTCATACTCGATAGTAAGTTAGACTGAAAGAAACAACTTGAGAACAGGATTACTAAGGCAAGCAGATCTTTATGGCAATGTTGGCGGGCAGTAGGGGTAAAATGGGAACTCTCGCCTAAGACTACCTATTTGATGTACACAATGATAGTGAGAGCATCAATCTCATTTGCAGCGACAGTATGGTGGCCCCGAATTACGCAAGGAGTTGCTTGTATGAACGTAAATGGAGCCATTCGAACCGCTCCAACAGCCGCTTTCAAAATGTTATTGAATTTTCCTCCGCTGGCTCTATTTATAGAAGCAGCGTTTTTGACAAATCAAAGAATAATTATTTGTGTGTCTTTTTGTATAACAAAGATTATGGAACATCAAGTTATGGAATACGAATGGGAACAACAAAAAAGACCACCCTTTGCCGTCTGATCAAATGCTCTTAAAATTCAACTTCAACAACGTTTTTAAAATCTTTTTTCCTAGTAGGGAATATTGAATGTACGAGCGCCAACTACCTGGTAAGAATGACATAACAATAACAATCTACACTAATGGATCTAAAACAGAATCTAGCGGGAGCAGGAGTATTCTGTATTAGATCTTTGGGATATCATGGAAAAAAACATATCCAGCAAAGCCAAAGTTTCACAAAAAATGGTATTAGATCTTCTAAAGGAATTAGATAGTGACTTGAAAGTTGCCAGAAAAATCGGTTCTTTAAGAAAAAAGATTTCGTATGCCCACAGAAGTCGAAGAAAATCGTTGCTTTGTTAGAGAAGAATCCAAGGCTGTAGAATCGGAAATTGGCGGCAAAAGCAAGCTGTAGCGAGAATTTTGGGCCTTGAGACTTACAAAGAGAGTCAGTACTTATCAGGAATTCCACAAAGAACCTGGAAGCACAGAGCCGAGCAAAAATATTAAAGTCAGTTTTTTTTTCAAAATTCGATTGCTGTGTTATGGATGATGAGACTTATGTATTGTCAGGATTCTCCGAATTGCCAGGTAAGGACTGTTATATCGCAAAAGAACGAGGAAAATTTGGAACAAAACAAAACTCAAAGTTCCCCAAGAAGTTTCTCTTGTGGCAATCGATTTGCACTTTTGAGCTTAGAAATTAGAGTTACGTAGCAAGTGGAACTATTAATGGTGAAATTTATGCGAAAGAGTGTCTCCAGAAAATATTGCTTCCATTAATTAGAAAACACAGAATTTCTACTTTCTTTTGGCCTGATCTAGCATCTTGCCACTACAGCAAAGTGTCCCTTAAACGAAGCAAAGACAATAACATCGAAATAATGCCAAAGGAAGCCAACCCACTAAATTGTCCAAAGCTTTGGCCTGTTGATATTGGGCTCTGACCAAATCAAAATTTAAGGAAACAAAGAAGAAAGCCAAAAACGAGAAAGATTTCAGAAATAAATAGAATGCAATCAGCAAGAAGGTCTCAGAAGCCACCATAAAGGCGTTAATGGCAGGGTTACCGGAGAAGCTAGTAGATTTCTACAAACAAAAATTAAATAAAAAAACTGCTATTTAAAACAGTTTGAATTTTTATATTGGATTAGGGGTTTCAAAGTTAGGGCAATTTAAAGTTAGATTTGTTCGATATCAGTTCTTATATCACATACTATTGATCGCGCAGAAGTTAGACAAGCATCGAAAAACTTACAGCTTGCTCCTTGGGAAGAATCTGCAAAATATCAACAATCGAAAAACTTTATCAGCAATTCAGATTGTCAGGTAGCGAGATATATCATTAATGGCAGCCAATACAGTTGCAAAACGTCGACTAACCTTCTAATGGGTCATTGTCCTAACAAGTATCTCCACCCAATAGGAGTTAAGAACTCACCGCTTTGCAGAGCGTGTGAGATGACGGTAGATCACTAGATATTTGGAATGTCAATTCCTTTTAATTTTAAAACTAGGCTTCATCATTAGCCCGTACAATATGATTCCTCTCAAACTGATAGATATTTCGTGCTTTCTTAAAAGAATCGTTTGAGATAGAATAAACTAAGAAGAACAAGATCGGATGTGCACAATGGGTCCAGACTGAGACCTGCTTGCGCCCCTCGCACATGGGACACTACTCCACAAAGTAGTCTAATCTAATCTAATCTTCATACATTTGATGGTCAAAGCCTTCTTATATTCTTGCGGGCAAATGTAAAACTTAATTTTAATATAGAAAAAAGTTATAAATAGTATCATTTGGGGTTAAAAATGGTCAATCAAATGACAAGAGAAAATCGATTTTGGGTGAGAGTTAAGGTGTGGCTGCCTTAAATCTTTCAAGCTATTTCAACAATTATAAAATAATTTAAATTGTATGATGTCATGGATACTCTAACAAAAAATATAGATAATTAAATAACCTTTACTTACAATACTTTTAACGTATACTCAAAATGAGCGCATTTGGTCAATTTCAGGTTGTGTCCGAAAAAAGAACTTTTCAGTAGTTATTCTCTATGTTTTTTTTAAATATTACTTAAAAAAATATATATATGTCCAACATGTAAGCAAAACAAAATTATTAGTTGGTGCAGTTACGTAGTTTATCATTTTATTTTGTTTTTATTACTTTCCATAAATAAAATGTATTTTTTAAAAGCGATTTAATTAGAAAAAATCAAATATCCTACGCCCCAAAAGACCGTCACCATTATTTGATCCACCGTTTCCGCACAAAGACATTTCGTAAATTCACATATAAAATATAAAAAAACTTCTTTTACAATGATAACTGCCAGAAAGAGAGAGAGGGGGAGAGGTAAAACAACCTTTCAAAAGTACAACACTTCTCAAGTCAGTCTTATCCGGTTTCCAGCAGTTTAACAACACCCCCGCTGCCGCGCTGCCAACAACAATGCTACACCAGAACTTTTCTCATATTAAGATATACAAAAACTTTTCCGTCTCCGTCCCCTGTCACCCCTTCCCTCGGCGCATTCGAGCAACACTTCTTGAAAATCGGTATGAATATGAATGTTAAAAGTACATATATATACATTATATATATACAAATACATGTATTAAACTCATACACGCACACAAGACACGCAAATACACGCACTTATACATATATATTTATATACGTATTTCCTTACCCGGCTCTCAAAATCTCAACAATTTTGTAATCTAAATAATCGTGCGTATAATGTTTTATATGTTTCCTTGGGTGCTGCAAAATATTCACCCTTTTATTTGTGGGGCCAAAAAGCACGGCTGCAACTTATACACTTGCTTTAACTGTGGAGCTGGTGCTGGCTAAATATATGGCCACAACCCCACAACCCGCCTATAATATATAGCAAAAACAACAACACACACAGAGACACAGAGCATATTCAAAAAAAGACGATCGCGTATCCGAAAACTTAAGGGTTGTATATACAATGAGGGAAATATGAAGCTTTCGTATATAGAGAACGTGATTCGGTACTTCCCAAGGAAAACTACACACATAAAATACATAATATTTAAATGAAGACGCATAAATATGCAAATATATATTTTATCTATTATAAAAGCGACATTTTAATCCCCGTCTTGGCGAAGAGGCGAAAGTATTACCACAAAAGGGAGTAAATATGAATTCGGTTATGACATTGACTTTGTCGCACGCGCAATCTTACGTCGCAACGCCCAATGTTAAGACGAATCGCGTCGTCTTGTGGTCAAGTATTTTGGCAAAAGGTTATGGCTACAAACCGAAACGAAAGGGTTGCCAGGATGCCCTTTGAAAGCCAATTGCAAACGCATTAATTTATAGATTGAGAAGAACCAGCGGGTAGCGCAAAGGGAGGCTCTGCGGTGGCGCCTAGTAGACTATATAATGTATACTTGAATTTATGCTGTAAATTTCGTATCGTCAGAAAATCGCTTAAATAAATGACCTAGCAGTCAACTCGTACACTTCACACACACACACACATATAAATATATATAGATATATATATATATATAAATACACCACGTTTCTAGATATGCACACGAAAATTTGTAACCACCATACCAAAGGTGTATATGGGTAATATTGCACGTGCTTCGAATCTCAAGTTGCGTATAAGATATTTCGTACGTATGTTGGTGTCGATACGGAGAAGGTAATCTGTACGCTGTATTGTTTGTGTGTGTGTGTGTGTTTGTGGGTATGGGCGTATGTGTTTGAGGGTAGTATAGAAAAAAAACTCTTTATTTGCAATCGAAAAGTTTTGTGTGCTAGTGGAAATTGGAACGGCGGCGGCGGCGGGGATGAGGGATGCACTTTTCTTGCACCAACAAAATAAATTGATTGTAATAAACTATAAACTAGTTGGTCGTTTGTTATGTGGATTCGCACGCACGATTTATTTGAATGGCAATGGTAGAATGGTGTATACATATTAATGTATGTATATATTTATTCGTTGGTTTTTAAGAGATAGATAGAAAGAGAGAGATAGAGAGAGAGAGAGAGCTAGAGAGAATATTTTTTAATAAAGATATAGAGAAAATGCAAGTGATAATGAAAATAAAGCAAAAAATTAGGATACACGGAAAAAATATTATATCTAGCACAGATATAATGGACGCAAACATATATATATGTTTGTAGCAAATATATTATGTTTATAACAAACATTTTTTATATTAATGGTTAAAAGTATGAATCTTTAACAAAGTGTTTAAAAGATTGTCTGAAATACTGTTTAAAAAACGGTCTAAAAGAATGTCTAAAAAACAGTGTAAAAAAGATTGTTTAAAATACTGTATAACAATCTGTATAAAACACTGTCTAAAATACTGCCTAAAAAACTGTCTTAAACCGTCTGAAAACTTCTTAAAATACTGTCTGTAAAAGAGTGTTTAAAAGAAGGGTATAAATATTTTGTAAACGACTGTCTAAAGGACTGTATAAAATACTGTCGTAAATACTGCCTCATAGACTGTTTTGAAAACGTCTGAAAAGTGCCAAAAATACTGCCTTAAAAAGTGTAAGACTGTCTAAGTACTGTATAAAAACTGTCTATAAGTCTGTCTAAAATACTGTCTAAAAGACTGTTTCAAAGACCATCTTAAAACTGTCTAAAAGAGTGTTTAAAAATTGACTGAAATATTGAATAAAAACTGTCAAAAGTCTGTTATTCAGTCTGTCTTAAATACAGTCTTAAAGGCTGCATAAAAGACACTTTTTTTAAAAATACTTTCTAAAAGACTTTTAATAGACTCTCTATAGAAGTTTTTGGGGTCCAATGGATGCCAACCTAAAAAAAGGTAAACATATGTATCAATATATTTTTATACAGATTATAAAAACAAATAGAGGTATTTTTAGGCGGTTTAAAGCTAACAAATTTTCTGTTGCATTCATGTTTTACAAAAGGTAATAAGTTCTAAAACTTATTCAACAATAATAATAAAATGTTTTTTAAGCGTAGAAAATAGCAAAAATTCTAGCTATTTTCTATCTCTACTATATTGAAATATTTTGTTATCCTTTACTCACTTGAGGAATTTTGGATTTGAATGTATAAGTTAGTACCTTTTTATTTATTACTAAACTAGACTTAACCCATCTTTTGACTCCCTGGTTTTTCAAATTTTTTATTGGGATTCCGACAGCAGTTCCAGTCTTTTGAAAGATAATTTAGTACCGGTCTGACCAAAAACATTTGCTTGCTCATTTCCTATAATTCCTGATTGACCATTCCCCCTTGATGGTAGATTTTTTTATTTTTAAAATCCTTTTCAAGCGGAATGTTGGTAAGACGTAATCAGATGAAATGGTCTCACTGCAGATGGAGGCGCGACCTATATGTGTCATGTGAGAACATCCAACATCCATTGAGAGACACCTTTGTGCCGCTAACCTGGCTTCAGCTTCACCTTGGAAAAGTAGGCAAAGCATTTAGTTTTTAAATGCATTTTTATTAGAACTGTCCTTGACACTTTGTGGTACCGCATTTCACAGTTAAATATCAGCAAATATTCGCATTTTGTTCAAACTAAACAGCACGGTCCAACCAAATTAATTTAAAATTTCGTTATTTCCAACAAATTCGATCATTTGTTGTTCCTCTTCATTATATTATTTAAATTTAAATCCCGGTTTTGACACAAGTCCTCCAAAGTCTAGAGCTTCTATGAATAATTAGATTTTTAGTAAATATAGCCGATGCCAATGACCGAAACAAGAAATTAACCGCATTTATTTCGCTGACAGTTAAAACATAACAACCAATATCAGATATCGCTAAACCGGATGCTTTTTATATATAGAACACCTTTAAAAATTTTCAATACTATTGAAGTTATATGATCTCGCTATAAAGCTGATATCTCATTATTGGCGCAACGTGCCAATTTTTAGGGCAATACATAAAAAAATAATATTTAAAGCAAGGTAACATAGCTGGAATGTTTTTTAATAATTTTTTATGAATTGTCCTAAAAATTGTCAATAGTGTGATATCAGTTTAAGCAACAAATTAGCAAAAAAT
>JAAAKO020023155.1:0-14624 GCA_010015015.2 Bolitophila cinerea | reverse complement strand
GAACAAAAATTTTTTTTTTAGGTGGTTGAGTTTTAATTATTTGGTGGACAATATTGAATTATATGGAGTAAGCTAAATTGGATGCCTATTAATTTATACTAATTAGTGATATAATATTTAGCAGTAATGTAAATTAATGTGAATTGCATTATAACCAGAAAGACTATTTAAGGTAACACTATTTATTTTATATTTTCCGACATAACAAAAAAATAGTATGTGTTTTATTTTTGCATATATTTGACACAAAAAGTTAATATGGTATGTATTTTCAGAGATTATTAATAAAATATTTTTATTAATGATTTTTATATATAGTAAATATAGCACAGCACTTCCTTCAAAAACGCTATTTCATATATAACCGCAAAAAGCTCTAAACTTAATTATCTCAAAAAGTAAAATATACTAACTAGTAACTTCTAAATTTAACTCCTTTAATTAAAATATTTCTAATTATTTTAAATTAATATGCGTATCCAAAATAAAAACAAATTTATTATAATAAGCCACTGAATTTTAGGCAGATCACATCGTATCCAATAATGCATTTTTGCAACTAAACATTATAAAATGTTATAAAAAACATGGCCCAAATAATGCGTGGGATTTCGTGAGCACGAGAAGTTTTCCAAACGCATTCAATAAATGCACTTTTCCGACATCCGCGCGCAATGAGTATTGATCGTCGACATTACAAAAACTCACAGACACAGCCGACTCGTGCTCCTAGCTCGCTGTGGCTCATCTCTCTATACCGATTCTGGCGCGGTCGGTAGATACCATATATATACCATATATATACATATAAACCTACACACATATACACACACACACGCGTAGACGTGGGCACGGGCTAGGTGCATGTGCAATGTGCATTGTGCACACGGAATTATTAATAATCTTTTCGAGCAAAAACGCGAAAATGCATTTCGCGTTTTCGCATGTGTGTACCCTATGGTGTGTGTGTGTGTGTGTGTGTGTGTGTATGTATTTTGTATGTGTATGTATACTGTCTATACATGGATGTGTATATGCGCAGACACACACACACACACACACACACATTTTTGGACAAATGCAAAATATAATTTGGGTTGTGTCTAAAACGCAACGCAAATGCCGCGAGGGTGATTTGTGTCCTGTATTTATTATCTCTGCGTTTTTCGCTGGGTCGAGTTTCGCGTCCGCGGCAGTGCACGAAGCTTTTGGGTATGGGATGCGGTGTTGGAAGTGGGTGGCGGCCAACAATTTGCTATGTTTGGTATACACTCGGGCGATGCGTGTGGTGGTGTGCTGGTGGCGATGGTGGCAATGGTGGTGCTGGTGTTACTGACTAGAGGGTGAGTCAAAAAATGGGAATAATCGCATTTGGTGGGCCGTTATAGAATCATTGGAGATTTTGGAAATGCAACATCCAACCCACCACCACCGGCACAGATGCAGTATAGTGCAGCATAGCAAACACACACACACACACAGAGAGAGAAAATGTGCACATAGTATAGTTGCACGTTCACGTATGTGTGTGATGCATATTTATAGCGTTGCAGCGCCGCCGAATTTTAGACTGACCATCGCGGATTCGATTTTGCGTTTTTGCATATATTATATGTGTGCACATAGGATTCGGTGCACTAGCAAAAAAGAGAGATATATGTGGTGTATATATATATATATATATATATATATGTATTTTTGGGGATGCGTCGCGTGTACATATATATATATATATATATATATATATATAAACGCATTTTATGTGTATATAAGCAGGAATGGATTTTTGTGCGATGCACTTGGCGTCCGACGCGAATGCAATGCTGCACATATAAGCCCTAGTGCACGCTGATGCACATAAATGGACGGGCGGGTGTTTGCGCACAAGGGGTCCATAGGACTAATGGTATGGAGACCGACGCGCGGCGGCGGGCGGTGCATCGTACGGGAACGGGGACGATAGCAATACGATGCATTTGTGCCCCGGACAGGAGAGCATGGCTCCGGTGCGAGCGTCCGCGTCGAGTCTCCCGCGGTTTTTATCGATTTTCGCATTTTTCAAACAACTTTAATTAATAAATACACACATATATATATATATATATATATATATATATATATAAACATAAACATATATGTGGCAAAAAAAATCTTTTTCGTTGCATGTCCAATGTGCATCGAAAACTATATAAGCTGTAAGCTATAGCGTCGACTGTCTATGTGTGTATGTTGTTCATTTTTATTACATACATATAACAATTTTAATTTAAAGAATATTTATTCTCTGTGTGTTGGATCTGTGCTCGCGCAATTTGTTTGTCTAATATTATACATACAATGTCAGAAAACATGTACTATACATTCGTAGATTTTCCGTTTAACTTTGCTTTTCGCGTGTTAATTGGTAAAAGTTTGTGCTTGGAAAAAGTTCTTCTTGCCAATGTGTGCGGTCATCGGCTGCTCCGAGCTGAGCTAACCGCACAGTGTTCTTTCTCCCTTAAAACGTTCAGCACTCGAGAGATTAAAAAAATATAAATTACAAATTCTCTTATTTATATTATACTTTTTAAGCAATAAAAAGCAAATTAAATGTCAGTTTTATATTTTTATAGATATTGTTCCTGTAAAAATAATAAATTTCATTAAAATTCCTTTTTTAAAAAAAATTTAAAAAAACATATTTATTCATTACATAAAATAAGAAATACCTAAAATACCTCTTTTTATATTAAAAATAAAATATTAATTTAAAAAAAAATGTTAATAACTTTAGTTATAAATGAATTTTTTTTTTGACTGGTTCAGGATTTTGGATTTTGATCTTTTTAAAAATTATAAATATGACAAATAAAAAACTGGTTACAATTTTAATTTGCTTCAAGTCAAATTTTTATCAAAAATAAATAAAATATAAATGAAAATGAACTGTAACAAAAATAATTAAAAAGAGGAATATATATTTATTTATTATATAAACTGATAAAACTCACAATACAAGTAGTGACATAAAATTGTTTTGAATTTTTGTTTTTGATGGAGTTATAATCATTTGATTGTTAGCCATTTTTGCGATAAATTCAACTTTAAAAAAGAGAAATTTTAAACCATCATTTAAATATAATATATTTTTCGTATAAACGACATTTAATTATCATTCAAACATTAAAAATGGATCAAAGAACACTCAAGTTATATCCATTTGTGTGAGAGCGTTTTTACGGCAGTAAATGTAAGCAAAAAAGGCAGATAATTGTTTTTGCTTTTAATTTTTTTTACAATTTAATTAAGAAAAATCTCATATTACTAGCATTCTGAAAAACGTCGATCTGAGATGGTATTGTAATAAATTGGAACGCAACTATGACCATTCAGCATCAAATTTTCTTTGAATTGGAACAATGGAAATTTAATATTTCAGCAAAAAAAATTACGAGCCCAATAAACTGATAAAATTTTACTGAAATCTGAAAACCAAAGTCCAAAGTTTGTGGATAGCTGATTAATAAGTTTATACTTTTCCAAAAAAAAATATATATCTTAAAAAAAAAACTAAAATATTACAACAAAGGTTTAAATAAATGAATTTTAATTATGTTTTAATTAGAATTATTTATTTTATAAACTAAACTGCAAACAGGATTTACTATAATTCATGCCACCCATATGCTTTTCGAAACTCACGATTCTAGAAACTCACACTTATCGAAACAACAAATCTCAAAAAGCATTAATTGTAAAAAATTAAATGTGTATATGTGTCAGCATATTTAAAACCATAATAAAAGCA
This sequence comes from Bolitophila cinerea, assembly GCA_010015015.2. NCBI lineage: Eukaryota > Metazoa > Arthropoda > Insecta > Diptera > Mycetophilidae > Bolitophila > Bolitophila cinerea. Next base: position 10,837 of record JAAAKO020023155.1, on the reverse strand, counting down.
AAACCAAAATCAAAATTAAATCGCCAACTTTATCATTTAAAATTTATCGAAGTCTACACTTCTCAAAACTTGCGCTTCTTGCAAACTTCATCCTTTAAATTTCCCGAAACCCATCACGTTACTCAAAACCGAAATTATACCTCTCCAAAAACATTGATCTCATAATTCACACGAAAATGTTTGCAACTGCCATATTCATTTTAATGAAAAAATATATACAGTACCTTTTAATAACTCTGAGAACTAAGTCAAGCTGAAAACAAGAAAAAAACATAAGTAAATAAATAAAATTTACAAATAAATAAAATCATATATAAATGATTTTTTTTAAATCCATATATTTAAATTATTTTTGATGTTATAAATTGAAAATTGACTCGCAGTCACATCCTGGTAGCAATTGGGTGAAACTGCCCACTGTGCGCTGGTGCCGTCCGATGAGACAGAATGCTAAAGAACGAGCCTCATTGCGCGCCGCACACGCCTTGTTCAAGTTCCGGCAGTGTAATCCGCTTTCTTTTAGAAGGAAATATTTTAATAGGCTTTGGTAAAGTTTTTGCGGTTTTTCTAGAAATATTCAAGAAAAGGACCACGCTGCCCGCGGATGTCACAACCGAAATTTTGAATTTCATCGTTATTATGTATAGTATAATTATTAGATATATATATATATATATATATAACTTAAATATTCTTTAAAAAATTAAAAATATATAAACATTTTAATTAGAACCATTTTACTGATCAGTTTCAAACTTTTTAATTTTAAATACAAAAAAATAAGTTATATAGATGACACGTGGCCGAGTATTCAATACACATCCGGAATAAAAACCCTTCGCATATATCATAGTAATAATTCTACGAGTATACATACATTCCACATATAATACTCACACTAATGTCTAATGTAACCGTATAAATGAACTCAAATGCACGAATAAAAATTGAATTTAAGTTTGGGAAATTACCCTCAAGCAATTTGGCGCATTCAGTTATACTATATATATAGCAAGAGAGAAAGAGTTTTGTGCGAGCACCGAAACAAAAGCAAATCCGGTCATCCCTTAACAACCAACACACAGTGGTGTTAATTAGCGATGTTTGCCTTTTTTCTGCATTTTCGCTCAGCTCGGTGGCGCGGCTCGCGCGGCAGCTCAGCGTGAACACAGCCAGATAGTCTGTTTGTTAATATACATCTGTATTATATGCATATGAGTATATATTAGGCTATATGTTCTATATATATGTAGTCTTTATTGTGTGCGTTTTTTATGCATTCTGCAAGCTAAAGTAGAATCTCATATAAATACCGAATATATGTACAATATAGTACATATATATACTTACATATAATATACACGATCGGGGTATATATTGCTCTAAGCAGCGTGATTCTGTGTATGTATATGTGTATGTGTGTGTGTTTTTTACATTCTGTGCGCTGGCCATTCAAGGAAAATGATTGTGTTCGTGTTCATTTATGTCTTTTGGCGTACTCGTGTGAAATTGATACATTTTGCCAATTTGCCATAATTGGTTGAAATATTATTGCGAAGGAGATTTTTTAATTGTTCAGATGACTATATTTGCGTTAAATTAGTTGAAGGGAAATTATTGAGATCAAATTAGTCTCTAGTATAGTACAAAAGTAAAAATCAATAACATTATTATTAAAATTGTAATATTTTTTTATAAAATCTTATATTAATACATTAATAGTTCTATACATAATATTATAACAATTTGAAGTGTATTTTGAGTTCAGTGTATGGATAATAAAGGTATATAAAACATAAGCTGGTACCGGATAATATTATTTTGCGTCCTGTTATTTTTTTATATTCTTTATATTTTGCATTTGTTAATCCTAATTGAAAACAGATAAATTAAACATCTACTACTTTATTATACAAAATCAATATACATTTTTAATGTATTTTTTTATTATTTTCCAAAAGACTGAACTATATTTTCTGTTTCATTGTTCTTTTCTGAGGTCGCATATTTGCAATTATTGTTCTTAAGATTTGAATATGATCATGTCAAAATCGAAACTGATTTGAAATTGCAATCTGTTAAAGTTTATCTGTGTCGGTAGGAATCATATAGGAAATCTTGTCAATGTTATCGTTTAATTTTTCATAAAAAAATTGTGGTCTCAATGGAATTAAGCATTATTTTTTAAAGTGTTAAACTAAATCGTTCCTTTAAAAAACATTTTTACCAAAAGTTATATTATTTAAACATAAATAAATTATTGTTCTCACGAAAAAATGTTTGTTATCAATTATCATGAATACATGTTTGTCACCAATTAAATCATGAGTTCAATGTTCATGTATTTAGGCACATTTTTGTATTTATTTGTGTACATTTTTTGAGAACATTTTTTTTTTGCTATTTTGCATCGCAGTGCACTACTCTTTAATCTTTTGAAATGCACGCAAATCACAATTTTTATATTTATTATACCGGAAATACAGTAGCGAGTTTTAGTTTAAATGGTATTAAAAAAATGTTACTGTTAGAGCAACTAAATCTAGAAGTACCCATATCCGAACATTGGCCTGATTGTCTAAACCGTGAGTTTTCTGTTAGGTTTCTTTTTCGTGAGCTATGTTATGACACTAAATCACCAGAAATTCGCCATTTGGTAGTAAAGTTTTCTCTGCCATCAAGTCACTCTGTCCCAGAGCCTTCATTTTTGCAAATAACGACATCAATGCCACTATGCTCGCCCAGTTTTGTGGATGAGACATGGTGGTTGTGGAAATCGGTTTCCGCTCAGGTGGTATATAAAAGAGCGCTACCTGATCTCACTCCTGGGAACGAAGTAGGCAACCTGGTTGAATTTTGCACCAGTAATAACATCCCACTGGTTGCTGGGTATGACTACATTTCTCACCATATCAGGGAGTAGCTGTGACACTAATATCAGAGATGAAAACCTTCTCAGTTATTTGGCGCTAAACCAACCTCCCGAAGACAAGAAGTACTCGATTTAACTTTTTGCTCAGCGTGGACAGTTGATTTGATAAGAATTTGGAAAGTTTGACCACCGGAGAATATACTTTGAATTTCGTACCGACCCAATTCCAAGACTAAGACGCGAAATCGCAAGTCTACTAATTGGGACAAGTTTAAAAAAACTCTATCCAAAAGATTTAAACTCCATCAGGACACAAGAACAAACAATATCGAGGGTCTTGAGCTAGCCGTATGTCGCGGTTGTGACCACACAATACTAGGCAGTCGCGAAATCAGTGATAAGTGTTGACAATGTTGAGTGGGCAATAAAAACTTTTGCTCCCTACAAATCACCAGGGGAAGATGAAATATTTCCAGCTACTCTTCAGAATGGCCTGGAGATGATTAAGCTCCCCCTGTGCAACATCTTTAGAGGATGCCATGCTTTTGGCTATATACCCATATCGTGAAGGCACGTGCGGGTGGCTTTTATTCCTAAGCCCGGCAGGACTATATATGCCACTGCCAAATTCTTCAGGCCTAAGAGGTCATCATTCTTTCTTAAATCAATCCAACATAATATTGATTGATTTATTAGGGATGAAGCTCTGCTGAGCTACCCTTTACACAGTAACCATGGTGCTGCTGCACGCCTACCCGATTCTGCCCTTCACACTTTGGTGACCAGGATAGAAAGGTCACGAGGCCGTTCAGAGAGCATGCTCATTTCACGGTGTCAACGCTACGATAACCAGATGAATCGATTAAATGCTTAGGTCTTAAATTGATAGAATTTGTATAAAACATATTTCTGCATTACGCATTTCAAAAGATATACGGTTGCAACTTAAATTTAAAATTCATCAAACCGCGATGCGTGTATTTCATTTTGATTTCCACATACAAGCATTAAATTTTGTTAGATTTGAGAAAAGTAAAACACATCGCGTGTGCATTACGATTCTAAATTTTGAGCACTTGCACTCGATAGTGTGTTCTTTGATATAATACTGCGAGTACACACTGTGCGCTCATTCGACCGCGTGTGTGTATTTTCGACATCTGTATATAGGCAATTGGTGTCAGCGGTAATGCTATGTTATTACTTTGAGTACTACATTTAAACTTTTGGTTCCTTTACTAAGAAAATGAAAATTTAAACTAAACTATTTAATTAATTTATTTTTATTGATTTCGGGGTAATTTTCATTTTATCAAAATCCTCAAATATACATTTTCAAAATCAAAATAAAAAAATGAAATAAGCGCACACATTTTATTGCACAAATTCATAGACAAATTAACTAAACACAAATACTCGCAAGAAAAGAAGGGTATATACAAATGATCAGAGCCTGGAAGTTTAGGGAAATATTTTATAGGAGTACAAATTCAATGTTTCCGTAGTATAATAAGGTCTCCGTAATGCTAGTTCATTGAGTCTAAAAATATAAATAATAATAATAAAAAGAATTGAGGAAGTTTGGTTAAAAATAAATTCAAATAACTAGAGAATCAAGTCTTCCAAGTCCTCGTATCTTAGTGCAGATTTAATACATTTAAAAACAATCTAAAAAATAAAATGGAAAAGCTGGTTAATCAAGGCTTTTGTCATTAACCGTCTTCGATTATCGGTGCAAATTATTCCGACCGCACGTTTAGATTTTTCGTTTGTCGGCGGAATTATTAAAAAGGTACTGGTATAGTACTATTCAAAAATTTGTCCCAAAAAGTATTAAAATAAAAAAATCCATGTATTCAAATAATATTACGTAAAAATTGAATGCTTTAGTATTTCTTTGGGCAGAGCTTGTTCCGTGTCTTTTTCTGCATTTTATGTTTACTTCTTTCAGAATTAATGACATCCTCTGTTTGGATGATGTTTTTGCGTGTGGCTCAAACGCTTTTGATGAAAAATACCGGTATATTGGTACTAAAAAATATTCGGTAAACCGGTATTGAATTTCTTGAACACATGAAAAAAAAACAATGAAATAAACAATTTAAATTCATAATAGTTTTCTAGGCCATTTTGAGGCCGGTAATAGCGAAAGGTCTCAGTATCGAAACTACCCATATTCAATTTTTTCTGCGTTAAAATTCTTATGCTAAGAACACAACCAAATTAAACATATTAAATGATAACTATTTTCCATATTTTGTAATAAATAGCTCCTATTATCGATCAAACTTTTTTAACACCATTCCACCTTTATACCAATTTTTACAAAAAAACTATGCTTAAAAAACGATCTACAGTTCTATGATCTTACAATCCAAACTTTTTTACGTTAATTTCTTTATCTAGTTTTCTTTAAAAAATAAATATCTAATTTTTACAAACTTTCTTTATAATTTTTATTTCTTTAAATTTTAGAGCCATAAATTACAGTCGCATATATTATAACAAATAGTGAATTAAAGAAAAAAAAATAACATATTTTTTACCCGTAGTAGTATTTAAAAATAACATATTTTTTTGAACGAAGTGTACTAATTTAATTAATTTACAAAGAATTTTCTTCATATAAAAAATCACAGTATATCAAAGACATTCCGGTTCAACTAAACAATCAAAAGTAAAAATAAATAAATAAAATCTAATAATTCTGTTCTTCTAAAATATAATGAAAACTATTTCAAATACCCGGGTTTACGAGTAATTTTTATTGTCCTTAATATTTCTTTTTTTTGTGTTTCAATATAACCTAAATACACAAAAAAAAAATCTTTGTAGTGTATAATGTACATATGCAGCCTTTTTCTTTCTCCTATAAAAATAATTAACTTTTACACCAAGATTTGAGACGGGTAAATGACAGAAGCCCTATTTTTTCTAAGTTTTTTTTTTTATTTTACTAATTTCAGTATTATTTTAAGATTTAATGCACTAGCATTTCTGATACCTTATTATATTACTAAGTAAACTGTGAATTTATGTTTTTTATATAGTCATTTACTCGACTCAATTACCCGGAAAGTCAATGTCAAGGTATATGTTAACCACTCAAAAATATGGACAATTACCCAGGTAACCGTAAGTAACCGGTAACCCTAAGGATAAAACAAGTTAATGTTGCTTTTTGATCATAGAAAAGCTAATTTCGGAAATGATAATGACATTAAATAATTAATTCCTGACACCAGAAATATAATGTGCACTTTTTTTCAAATGTTTGCATATCACGGTTTTTTAAATATATATTTAAATATTACTTTTTATTGGAAAAAAATGTGAGTTTTATTTTTTTTATGCAAAAAATTGATCCGACTTGACCAAACATTTTTTTATTTTAAAAATGTATCCAGATTGAACATGTCTTGAACATTTATTCATACGTTGCCATTTTGACATGTATATTTTTTTGTTTATTATTTTTTATGAATAATGGAAAAAACTTGAAAGATTCTGTGTCGTCCCGACTGCACTGTTTATAAACAAATAATTCAAGGACCGATTGCACGCCATATCCGTGTGTTTCTAAAAGTCTGACTGTAGACGCCAATATAATTTAATCTATATTTTCGATGATCTTAAAAAATTGATTTAAAATCTAAGAGTATCTAAATAATACAATAATAGTCAAAATCCAAGTAAAAAATTAAAATCTAAATATTAAATAGCACATATCGTTTACATATATATTAAAAAAATGGACATTTAAGGTATAAAAGTATTATTAGTTAAAAAATTACCACCTAAATATTTGACATAAAAAATCAAACAACTACCTAAAACCTACCTAGATTCTGATGAACTATCTAGATTCATTGTACTTGTTTTTTTAATTTTAGTTAAAATAGAGGCTTTCAGAATATATTTTTTAGTCTACAGACATAAACCATTCTAGTTAATAGTAATACTTTACACCCTATGAAGTCTAAATATTTAAAATCTAGACGAACCAAATCTATATTTTAGTATATGTAGTTGTAGATCATCAATATTTTCGAATTCTAAATTTAGAAGTAAAAAAGGTACCATACATTTGCCATACATGGAAAACACAATAATTTTACAATTGTGTTATTTATTTATGTCGGGTTTCTTCACTTGGATGCCAAATCACTAGAATAGTGCTAAAAAAGTTGTTTCCATCCTGTAAAAATAATTTAAAAGTTGTACAAAGCCATTTCAGATAGCAGTATGTCATATAAATTGAAGTGAAAAAAACAAAAATACGTATAAATCGAAAATGTACCGATGCCAAACGCTTAGCATGTGATCATTGACAATGTCGAAGGTAGAACGCTGCCAAATTACCGACTCATTCAAATGCTAAATGCCGGTTTAGGTTGTGAATAAACCAAATCTAGCAAGCATAGAGAAAAATCCCCTTACTAAATTTTTTGTCATCGTGCTACCGAGTGAAGGAAACCGCCCTTAAACAAACAAATCCATTATAAAATTTCACTCCAATTAAAATGCTATAACTATTGCTTGGTTAGATTAAATATGGATGATTATTATCTTTCCTTACGAATACTCACATAAAACACATCTAAATAAGACAAGACTCAAATAAAAAACGGGTACATTAAAATCTACAGTTTACAGTATCCAAATATAAAACCACTAAAAGTTGCAACACCAAGTTTTTTCGGGGAAAACATATCCTTTAATTACCGCCGCCAATCCTTGGACAAGTATTCACACACATTTTTATACCCAAATCCAATGCAATATACGAAACCGCGACGCACGCACGTGCTCCAGCCGATAAGATAAGCCAATCTCGGGCATGTTAAGTTTCACGAAACAACACACTCGCACACTCAAAGACACGACACAACACAACACATTCCGACACAAATCCCAAACGCGTGTAATTCGCGGCCAAAAAATAAACGGGAGCCTTACGCGCCCGAGCCGATCGGAATGAGACGTGTAAGAATGCGTTTACAGCGAGATTTTACTGCTACCGCCTTTAAATTGCACGGATGCGTGGTCGGTGTTAAATTTACGCGCGGCTGTTGTACCGTGAGAGAGACGCACATTATAAGATATGTCGTGCATTCATAATGACTGACAGGTCGTTCCTCTTTTAATTTGAGTGCAAGAGGAGCGACGGGTCTGTGGATCATTTGCAGGTGTGGGGTTTTAATGTATGTTCGGAGAATTTCACTTTTTTTATTTTTTATTATTTCTCATTAAGATTGTAATGATATTTTTGTCAATAATACTTACATTAGAACTAGATTTTGGTTTTCTTGTTTATTGGATAAATCGATGACTAGAAACAAGAAATTAAAAGCAAAAACCATAATACAATAAAAAGTACTAAAAGGAGTACTGCGTTTGCAGTTTGTGTATGTATCATCAACACAATATTTGAGCACCAAAATAAGATTCACTTTCGTGAAAACCTAGAGATTTGTAATCCACGAATATACTAGATTTCTTAATGAACTCTGCGATCTTTTCAAGAGGTGGATTTCATCACGGAAAATGTAGTGTAAAACATTTTCTATCTTATCCGGTTTATTGCGGGCCATTTGGCGTGAAAATGAACCAAAGATTCGAATTCTCCGCAACTGCAACAGGTCGGGCTTTCATAAAATCCCAACCTATGCAGATTTGAAATTTAGTTTACAGTGTCCTGTTAGGTTTTCCGCAAAGTAAGCCGAGGTCCTTGCGATTAAAGTTAATCACCGATTTGGTTAAAGTCTCACTGGGCCTCTTCAAGAATAGCTTCGTTATATTGGTTCCTTACCCAGGACTTTCTGAGTGAGATCCGACGTGAAAGATAATTCAGTACCGGTCTTAGCCAGAACATCTGATTGGTCATTTCCTGAAATTACTTAATGACCAGGGACCCAAGTCCAGCTTACATAGAACCGGTGTGTTAGCTAATGAAGTTTTTTTCATCGGCCAAGTACTAATCCCGAAGTAAATCTACACTAATCTGCACTTAACGCACTCAAAGCTGCTTGGCAGTCGTAGCAATCCGATTTCAGGATTTCTGAAAGACCATAGCGTATCCCCCAAAGGAACATATGAACATATCTAATGCTTTTAATATATACTCTACAGCAAACTTTTCAGGCTCATAGCATAAGGCTCCAAGTCTATTCATATGGCATATACAAACTATTTAGATAAAATATAATAAGGAACGATCCAAATCGGTGATAACCTAAATCGTCGTGACTAAAACGTCGTGCCCTAAAACGTCGTAATTCAAAAAAGTCGTGATACAAAAACCTCGTGGCCTAAAACGCAGTAGCTTAAATCGTCGTGGTCTAATACGTCGTAAACCTAATACGTCGTTGTTTAAATCGTCCATCTATTTTTTTGATGGTATAAATGTGAAATTTTGAAATTGGCTTTGATAAAGTAAATAATTAAATTTATGAAAACATGTGGTGGTCACTTTCCTCTGTCTGCCATTTTCATGGATTGATATCTTAAAGACATACTATCTAGAAATCAGATTTGGTTTTTGTACAAAATATATCAAAAAAATCGCTCCAGAATTTCTAAATAAATGTATATTTTTAGAAACTGTGTCGTGTTTCTCAAATAATTTGAATAAAGAGTAATTGAATCTCGTCAAAAAAAATTAATAAAATAAAGGAAAAAACAAGCAGAATGGTAGCAAAAAAAAATATCATTCAGGGACAAGAATAGCCACGACGTATTAGGCCACGACGTTTTAGGCCTCGACGATTTACACAACGACGTATTAGGTTTACGACGTTATAAGCAACGACGATGTAGGCTAAAGAGTTTTTGTCACGACCATACAAATCTTTCAAAAAGTATTATTATTTCAAAAAAAGGCTGTAATAAATACTTGCGGTTTTCAAATGAGAGGTCGTGAACCAATTTGTAGGCACGAACATCTAAAATTGGGTCGCGTAATATCCAAAATATTACGTTTATAAAAATATATAATAATAATTACTGTTCCAAATTTTGTGCAACAAAATGCAGGTTCAAAATAACTGAATTTCCTTTTTTTATATTTTTATGTATATTCACACATAATTAAAATGATAATTAATCTTGAAGTTCCTTTTTAATACTTAAAGTTCCTTTTTAGTTTATTATTTATTATATATTATATGTAAGAAAAAGATTTATTTTTACTGAAATTTAGACATTTTTTATTTCATTATTTCCATTAGGATATATGTGGGTCGCGAAATAAATATAATTATATATATATAAATATAAAGATGAATTAAATTAGTAAAAACACTAAAAAATATATTTATTTGAACATTATACCGATGTTTAAACCTTGGATGAGCAGGTGGCCCCAATAAGGCCCATTTATAGTTCAAACGTTGATTTTTTTGTTCTTGCACGGATTGGGCGGAAACTTAATGACTTCTACGACACAAGCCTACTGCGCAAAAACCACGGTATTTCAGTTCGTTTTCTGCAATTTTTCTCAAACTTTTTTTTGTCATTTAACATCGTTTAGTTTGCCTAGAAATATGTCGATAAATCTTCAGCACATTCTGCAGTACCAGCGGGATAAATAGGAGGGGTAAGTGGGTAACCTCCAGACGATAAACAGGTGGTTTGGCGAAAACGCTCCAATGCCTAGGGAAAAGGGCAAAATTACTCAGTTTTTTCTTAAATTTGGTCTGATCTTTTCATCCCTTCCCTGAGATGGAGGAGGTTTCCTCTAAATACTTTTTTATCCTGGCGCCTGCGTTATTTTGAAAAATATTGTGCCCAAAATTATTGTTTTACAAAGAATACAATTTTAAAACCATAAATATATATATTTTTTAAAAAAAAATTTACATCAAATAAATTATTGAAATTAAACGGAAAAGTTTTTTTGTAACATTTATTTTTTTATTTTAGGCACATTTTTTGGTGTGCTCATATTGTTTCCTTTTAGCCTTT